>JBBBDQ010000286.1:0-240000 GCA_037127315.1 Ascarosepion bandense | reverse complement strand
ATATATATATATAATCGGAGTCTAACCGTACTGATAAGCTGTGATACGGCGAAACAGATCTGTCTGCGAATATATATATAAGAGACAATGAATGTCTATTATGTTTAATCATGAGCCGTTCTAAACGTCGTATTTTGGCTTTCATTTCAGTTGAAAATACAAAAATTCTCCAACATTTGGATATTTTTTTATTAATTTGCTTCTAAGCTTTCGGCTCACATGAGCCATCTTCAGAGAGGTTATTAAGACGGTAATGCAATAACATCCACCATCACCGACGGTTTTATTTTGTGTTGACATAAAACTCCGCTAGGCAACGGCAATAGTTACTAAAAATAACAAACGCAGTTCGCAAATTTGCAATGCGTTTCTATGACGTCACACCATGTGATAGCGCGAAATGACGACAGAACTATATATTCAAATGTAATGTAATGTGTTATGACCGGATTTAAAGGTGATTTTATTAAGTGTTGATATTTAATGTACATGGCCTCCAATATCTGAACGTGCTTTTTACTGTGTGCATGAGTAAGGATTATTGTATTGTTGACTGAAATCTGTCTGATATTACCTACAAAATTAACATGTTAAGCTTAGAACCAACTTTAAAAAAAATTATCCAAATGTTGGAGAATTTTTGTCTTTATTTTCAACTGAAATTAAAGCCAAAATACGACGTTTAGAACGGCTCATGATTAAACATGATAGACATTCATTGTCTCTTATATTTAACAGTATATGTTTAGAAAATTATTTGCTGCTTCGATACTCTAAATATATATCGGAATCTGAAAATATGATGTTTCTATCAAGAAAAGCAGTATTTTACTCTGATGAAGTCTTTCTAATGGATGAAGCATGTTACATAATTTTTTTTTTTTTTTGGTTTTGTTCTTCTGTTACCCAAAACTGTTTTGATTTATAGAAATTTATATGCCGTCTTTTTCCAGATCGGATTTATAAAATAAATATGTCAAATTTTTGCTTTATTGTAATGACTCAAATCATGAAAAAAATAAATGATAAGGATCGATGTAATTTTGGTTCGGATCCTATTTGATCCGACTTGTCTTTTTGTTGTTTTGCTCATTGAATTTACCAAAGTTCCACAAATTCCCTGCCCTCCTTCAGTTACCATCTGACAATAACACCCACCATCACCAACGATTATATTTTGTGTTGACATAAAACTCCCAAAATAAAAACACAAAATAAAATCGTCGGTGATGGTGGATGTTATTGTATTACCGTCTTAATAACCTCTCTGAAGATGGCTCATGTGAGCCGAAAACTTAGAAGGAAATTAATAAAAAAATATCCAAATGTTGGAGAATTTTTGTATTTTCAACTGAAATTAAAGCCAAAATACGACGTTTCGAACGGCACTTGATTAAACAAAATTGACATTCATTGTCTCTTATATTTAACAGTATATGTTTAGAAAATTACTTGCTGCCTCGATATATATATATATATATATTTAGTGTATCGAGGCAGCAAATAATTTAGAATGGCACATGATTAAATATAATAGACATTCATTGTCTCTTATATTTGACAGTATATGTTTAGAAAATTATTTGCTACCTAGATACTCTCCCTCTATACACTATCGTCATCTGCAGACAGATCTGTTTCGGTGTATTACAGCTCATCAGTACGGCTTAGACTTCCGGGATCGAAACCCAACCTTATTGGCGGACAGTCGACGATTCTAACCCTTGGCCACGAGCGTCCAGTAGAAGAAGGCAGGCTTTTCAGCTCGTATAAACACGCCCAATAGCTAGAGTGCTCCAATTTATTATCGAATGAGCGGTGCGTAAATGCCGGAGTAGCTACTGTTTACAAAGTCTACCACTATATATATATATATTGTATGTTGTTTTGATATCATGTGTGCGTATAAAAAGAACATAGGAAAATAGTAAGCCTGTCGTTAGCGTCAATTCATAGTAATCATTTTCCACGAAAATCTGCACTGCATATTTCTCCTATATACCCGTATTTATGAGTGTTCCATAATAGTCATGCCAAATGACCAGTCATCATTATAAGAAATTTTGTCATGTGTTCGCTACTTTCAGGTTACTGGTTAATGATCGCAGTCACCTTTAATCGAAAAATGAAACCTTAATTCAATGATGTGAGATTTTAATTAACTGGCCAAATGAAAATGTCAAGATAATGAGGGTCTGAGGTGAATTTCAACTGGAAAGGTGAGTGGTTGAAATACGAAGTTTCATAAATTAATTTTCCAGAATTAACTCAGCGTAACGCTTTGGTATTGATTCCGGCAAAAGTTTGTAACCGAAGACGTTTAAACGTGTTGCGGCTTCCACTTGTTCAGACTTAAACTTTAAATAGACATAGACGAGAAATATTGGAATTTTCTTTTTTTTAATAATCGTGTACCCCAAGCAAGGCATTTTACTGCCACTGTTCTATAGGGGGTTACATAGGAGGAATGTTATGAGAAAGTGTTACGGAGGGTGTCAGGAAGAGAGTATGAGCAGGAAGAGAATACTGATGATTGGGGTGGACGGAGAAAAAGCATGAGAGAGAGGATGTAATTTAGTGAGACAAGAGGTGACTATTGACTTTACATTTGAATTCTTGAAGATTGTAGCTGTCGGGAAAGCAAGTATGCGGAAGGGAATTCCACAGGCGGGAAGTGCCAAAAAAATAAAGGTGCTGGAGTAGAATTTGCGTTTACAATTTATCGGTTTCATAGTAAAAGAGTGGGACCTAGTTGCTAATTTTGTGGCTCGAGGAAATTCATGTACGAGATACTAGATTAGCAACTAGATCCCACCCTTTTACAGTGAAACCGATAAAATGCAACCACAACTTCTACTCCACCAGTTTCTTTTCTCGCACTTCTCGACTGTGGAATTCTCTTCCACATGACTGCTTCTCCGACCGCTACAATCTCCAGGAGTTTAAATGTAAGGTCAATAGACACCTCCTAACAAACTAACTTCCATTCTTTCAAACACTCTTCCCACCCACCCAACTATCTATCACCCCTCTTTTGACATTTCCTATATCTAACCACTCTTCCTATTTACCTCCCCCTATGTAGCCCCAAGTGCAATAGTGGCAGTGGAATGCCTTGCTTGGGGTGAAATGATAAAAAAAAATATATATAGGGGGCAAAAGTGAGCTCAGTTCATCGGAGAAGAAGCCGTGGAAGAGACACAGGGAAGCCACATGCGTCGGTGTGGAAGCGACTGTATCCTAGCTGCCAAGTCGAGATCGATCACATTACAGACTCTCCGCTGGATTTGGTCAAGGACTCCTAGGTGGATAGCAGGAGCATCCAACCAGATATAAAGTTGTACATGTATGTCTTATACTGTTCGAGCTAAATAGGGCAACGGTTTAACTTTAAATTTTTTGTCTGTGTTGATACCGACCGGGCAAAAGCTATGGACCGGATGTTTGCACCCTCACAACCAAAAAGCAAATGACCAAAACTCGTCGGTGCGCATCCGGCATCGCGCAGATGTCCCGGTTGAAAACTAAAAATTAATTCAATATTAAATTCCAGTTCGTGAGCCTACGCGAATTTTATTTATCGGCAAATGGGAAGCCCAGAATCAAATACGAGTGTAAATCCCAAATGATCTGCTGCGATCCAAAAAGTCGAAATAAATAGCCAATAAAGAAAGCATCGACAGACAGACAGACCGACCCAGACAGACACACAGACAGACTCAAGAGAGACGAGAGTAATTAGTATCGCCTTGACCATGTCAGGTGGCTTACTATGCTCGTCGCCCTTAACTCTCTTTTCCTTCTTCGCTGTCTCAAAACTACTTACTGACCTAAGGAGCGGATACATCAAAGACATTCCTTACTTACAACGATCCCACATACCTAGGCATTAATTCTCTTTTCAGCATTTTATTGCCACGAACATTTTAACGCCCATATTTAAAGGATTACTTTGATTGTAAAAAACTTAATTGATATGTGTATATATAAAATGTTATTTCTCAACTCAATTTGCTTTTCTTGATTTATAATCTTTTTATGACTTATAGTGGGCTATCTACAACGTGGCCAAATTCCATTAATCTGCAACAATATACAACTACCCTTCAAAAGAACGAACCCCCACTATATGTCAATATTAGAAAAAAATAACTGCTACGGAAAATTTAATTTTATTTATGGTGAATATGATAGGAAAGAACTGACTTGTTTTGAGTGACACATACGGTTCAAATAAGAGCAAGATCTCCGCTATGAATCATGAAGGGGTCAATGTCAAAAAAGGACAGTAGACAGAGTCAGAACCCAGGTGCATTCATTTCGAAATATAGGGTAAAAAAAAGGATTACTGTTTATTCTTACAGATTTAAGGATAAAAAGCTGATTCGACTTTCTAGCTAAAAAATACTTTATAAAAATAAGCCATTTAGTTTCTTCATCAGAAAATCTTCACCCACCCTATTAATCTTGCCTATTTCGTAAATTTAGAATGCATTGATAGAACGAAGGATTTACAATATTTATATTATTCAGACTATTGTTCTCGTCTTTGTTTCAATTTGTGCGACATTTCGGCCGTTGTACGCTCCTGTCTTCTTCAGGTGCTAGGAATTTAAAATCGATCTCTTTATTACACTCACTGGGGTATATCATACTCATTCCTTGCGTAAAGCTGCGATTGGAATTCGTGAGTTGTCACCCTTTAATCATGCAAGTTAATTGTTCAACACTGCTGTAACCTGGTATTAAACTCACAACTGTAAGAGTCAAATCTGGAACTAACCAAAAACTATATCCACTAGACCATGTATGCTTGAGGGTTCGGTTAAAAGTTTCTAGCACCTGACGAAGGCCGGAGCGTACAACGGCTGAAACGTCGTACAAATGGCAGCAAAGATAAGAACAATAGTCCGAATAATGTAAACAGTGTAAATACTACTTCATCTCAGAAATATAGACAAACTACCAGTATAGCCCGACGTTGCAAGAGTGTAATGAAAGCTTTAAAACTAATCTTTGGACTTTGGCACGAAAGACTAAAAAGCAATAGTTGTTTCCAGTTAAAGCGAAACCGTAGACTGAAAGAAAAATGAATAGATGTAAGTCAAATTTTGATTTCCTGGTATCGATATCAAATAAGATGTTTCGTCGTAAACTGAAATTTGAAGGCTAAATTTATCCTCTGAGTAAATGGTATCATGGCTGAGACTAAGAACTACAATTATACCTACTTAGAGCCAAACCCGAAGCAAAAACTAAAAAAAAATGGCTGAAAAATACAGGCAGATAAACCGACACACACACAAACATCTTGCCTTTTATATATGTATATATTATCGATTTTCTGCACGACTGTAAGAACTGCAACATTGAAAATTCTGAATACCGTTTCGTATGTCTTTGTCTATGACCGTATCAAATTTGATTAAAATCGGACCACTCCTTCTATAACCCGATTTTTTCGATTATAAATTTTCGATATTTATCGGGGATACATTGACACAAAACCTAGCTAAGAACACTCACAGACGCTTATAGTACAACTGTGTAAATGTTCAAGAAAATCGATTCAGCCGTTTCGGAGTCTATAGGTAACGTATACACACACACACACACACACACACACACACACACACATGCACACACAGAAACAAAGTTCCATTTATAAATAAGTTTAAATAGAAGGATCTATTAATAAACGTACTACAAATGGCAACAAGGAAGAGGGCAATAGTCCGACTAATGTAAACAGTGTAAATATTACCTCATCTCAGAAATATAGACAAATATTAAAGAACGAAGGATTGCTGCCATCAGCAGCACCAGATTTCATAATTGAAATTTTTCCATGAATATTTCCAGTCATGGCGACATCGTCTAATGGACTTATATATTAACAAGAATTGAGAAAACATAAACTGCAAAAAAAAAAAAAAATGAATGCATCGTCATCAGTGAAAGGCGAAGTCCAAAATTCCCACTGCAGGTCAGGCATATTAAAATCAAACAGGAGCATGAATTTAAATATCAGGGAAATGTTCTAACAGAGAACGGAAGAGGTAACACTGAGATCCGAAGGCATACTGCTATAGACAATGACGCATTTAAAAACTAAGATTTAAGAGAGGAAAACTTCACTGGAATTGAAGAAGAGAGTACTGGATCATTATGTGATGTTTGTTCTTCAATATGGCAGCGAATGCGGGACAATCTTATCAAAGATGAAGGATTTGAAGCAACCGAAATATGGTTCTACAGAAGAATGCTGAGCATACCATGGAGTGAGCATGCTTGCAACGACTAAGTTATTGAGAGGATAAAACGTAAAGAAGACTTATCGTTAATATCAGGAAAAATATCTGAAGTTTCTGGAACATGTACTGATGAAGAAGGGCGTGTAGAATATGATACTCACTGGAAATATAGAGGAGAAGAGAGACAGAGGAAAGCAATGCATGACATTCTTGATGAGGGTGAACAAACGGATTGTAGAGTAGGGTTTGTAACAAGATAAAGGTATTAAGAGCTAAAACGGATAAGGAGATGTGGAAGGCCATGATCGTCTACGTCCTGAAGAGACACGGTTCATAGAAAAAGAAGAAGAAGAAGAAGAAGAAGAAATTAGCTCACTAGTGCCCACTATAAATAAATTTATTCGATCTACAAGATTAGCAACTAGTTCCCACCCTTTTACTGTGAAACCAATAAATTGTAAACACAAATTATACTCCATCAGCTTCTTTTCTCGCACTTCCCGCCTGTGAAATTCCCTTCCATTTACTTGCTTTCCAGACAGCTACAATCCCCAATAATTTTAAATGTAAAGTCATTTGTCATCTTCTATCTAAATTGCATCCTCTCTTTCATGCTCCTTTCTCCGTCCACTTCACTCTCACCAGTATTCGCATCCTTCTCTTATCCACTTCCTGACATCCCCTATAATCTGTAGCTCTTTCTCATAACTTTCCTCCTATGTAACCCCCTGCAAAACAGTGGCAGTAAAAAGCCTTGCTTGGGACAATATGATGATAAAAAAAAGATGTTTTACTATAACAGCAAGATACAGTGATGAGGTTAGATAAATATACTTATATGAGGAAGTTTCGCGATTTAAATTACCACAATTCGTATACATAGAACAGGAAAAATAGGCAGGTAGACAAACGGACTCGCCCTTAGAAATAAACTCCATTCGGGAAATACAGGTTTTTTTTCTGTTTTCTATCAAATGACATGCGCCAACATTAAAGCCCAGGAAAGATCGATGTCATTACACATCTCTTTAGGTCAACCTTACGGCAAAAGTTTTTTTTAATCATATCACCCCGAGCAAGGCGGTAACGCCACTGATGTCCAGGAGGCTACGTAAGAGTGAAAAGATTGGAAAAGAGAAAGCCGGAAACCACATCCTAAACAGGGAACAAGAGTTGAGCCTCTTCACCTGTTCAATAGACGTGGGTGGAGTGTCAAACCGGGCGATAGTTTAGTCTATCTACTCCAATTGAAAAAAAAAAAGAAAAGAGAAAGGAGGGAAGAGATTGGAAAAGAGAATGCCGGAAAACACATCCTAAACAGGGAACAAGAGATGAGCCTCTTCACTTGTTCAATAGACGTGGGTGGAGTGTGAACCGGGCGATAGTTTAGTCTATCTACTCCAATTGAAAAAAAATAATAATAAAAAAATTAAAAAGAAGAAAAGTGAAAAGATTGGGAAAGAGAAAGCCTCTCTGTTCAATAGACCAAAGAATTTATTTTCTAAAATTAAGTTTATCTGTCGATGTGTGGTTTTTTTACTTCTTTTTTTATTTTTTTAGAGCATTTTTCCTATGAAAATGTTTACTGTCAGTTTTTTCTTATTTTCTTCCTCTATTTTTAAGATTTTATCTTTTTCTTTTTTATATTTCCCATTCAATAGTTCTTCATTATTATATTTGTTTTTCTCTCTTAATATCTTTGTTTTTATTTCTCTCTTGCTTTAAATTGTTCTTTCTTTATTTCTCTTTCATTCTTTTGCTCTTTCTATTCTTCTTTCTTTTGTTTTTCTTTCAGTCACTTTATTTATTAATTCGTTTCTTTTTTCGATCCTGGGTATGACGGTAAACTGCATCCGACAGCGAGGCCTCTGATTGGGAGGTTGTGAGGAGAATGGAACCATCTCTTAATTGCTGTTGTGCCCAGGTCCTCTCTGACCCGGGGTGGTAGCACCTGTTAGGGTCCCAGCTATGGGCAAATAGTTAATCCCCAAACTGGGGTCAAAACACTATGAAAATAAAGACTTTTATAGACATATATACATTTTTGAAGGAAAAATATTACCAACAATACAAAAAACGAAAAAATCTCAGCAAAACATATTTTAATACAAAAAGCTTTCATTAAAGTCTGACTAAATCAATCTTTTCACTATAACTGAGCATTATAAAATAAAAATACTTTAAAACCCTACCTTTTTTACAATAAATAACCCACAGAGGTTGATATACACTAAAACAAAACTCACTCACTCTCTGATCTCTTTTTTCGTTTTATTGTTCTTTTTTTATCTTTCTTTCTTATTTCTCTCTCTCTCTCTCTCTCTTCAATTCTTATTTATTTCTCTTTTATTGTTCTTTCTTTTTTCTTTCATTTTGTCACTTTCTGTCTATCTTGCTTTAGTTCTTTATATATTTCTCTCTTTTCTCTATTATGCTTCATTTTGAATTTTTACTAGCAGTATAACCCGGCGTTGCTCTGGTGTAATGAAAGTTTTAAAACTAATCCATGGTCCTGGAGCTCAGATTCTTTGGACGTTGGCACGAAAGACTAAAAAGCAATAGTTGTTTCCAGTTAAAGCGAAAACGTAGACTGAAAGAAAAATGAATGGATGTAAATCAAATTTTGGTTTCCGGTATCAATGTCAAATAAGTTTTCCCTATCAAACTGAATTTTGAAGACTAAATAAGTCCTCTGAGTAAATGGTATCATAACTGAGACTAAGAACTACAATTATACCTACTTAGAGCAAAACCCGAAGCAAAAACCAAAATAAAAGGGCTGAAAAATTGATTTTGATCAGACCCGATAGGATATCAGGGTATCGATTTTCAATATCGGAGTCAAATAAGTCATCCAAAGATAAACTAACTTAAGTAAGTCCATGAAAACTTATCGTACCCATCGGGAGTAAAATTAGAGAAAATGAGCCATATTGATGGCTGAATATCGGTTTTTGATCAGATTCGATAGAATATGGGGGGGTATCGATTTCTGATATCGGGGTAAATGAGTCGTCTGAGAAGATCTAGTAATGTTTGAGACGAAAAACTATAATTTTACCAAGTTAGAGCAATTTCTGCAGCAAGAACGACGATAAAAGAGCTGAAATCCTGATCTTGATCAGACTTGATCAAATATCGGGGTATCGATTTCCAGTATAGGGGAGAAATCGGAAAAATAAGTAGCCTATGACCTCACCGGGACAATAAGAAATATTTGTGTGAAATTTGGTGAGAATCGAATAAAAATTGTGGATTTGTATAAAGGACATACAGACAGAGAGACAGATAAACAGACACACACACAAACAATCTTGCCTTATATATATATATATATATATATATATATATATATATATATATGTGTGTGTGTGTGTGTGTGTGTGTGTGTGTGTGTTTCTCTCACTTGCTTTCATTCCTTCTTTATTTCTCTATTTAATTCTATTGTTGTTTATATCTATTATCTTTATTTTTTTGTTTCGCTTTCTCTTCCTTTTCTTCCTCATTTATTTGTCTGTGTGTTTCTATTGTTCTTTCTTTTAACTTTATTTCTTTGTTTCTCTCTTTCTCTCGCACACATTATTTCTCTCTTTCTGTCCTTTCTTTTTCTTTGTCCCCTCCTCTCTCTCATTCTCTCTCTCTCTCTCTCTCTCTCTTTATCGTCATTTATTTATTTCACTTTTTCTTTCTGTTCGTATTTTTTACTTTGTTTTTATTTTTTGTAAATTTCTGGCTTGCTTTCATTCTTTCTTTATTCAATTCTCTCTTTCTTTCTATCGATTTATCTTTCTTTTTTTCTTTCTTTGTTTCTATCTGGTTTTCTTTATTATATATGTCTTTCTTCGTATTTTCTTTCTTTGTTTTCTCTCTAACTTTTTCTCTTTCTCTCTCTCTCTCTCTGTCTCTTCTGTTGCTTTATTTATTTATATATTCATTTCTCTTTCCTTTCTGTTATCCTTTCTTTCATTTTCTTTATTTGCTTGTTTCTCTCTCTGTTTTTCTTCCTTTCTTTCTCTATCTCACTTGCCTTTTATCTTTATTTATTTCCGTCGTTCTTGCTCTTCTTGTTACTTTCCTTTTTTATTTCATTCTTAATGTCTTGCTTTCTTTCTCTTTCCTTTTATTACTATTTATTTTTTATTCATTTTCGTTTCTCTTTGACTTACCGTCGTTCTTTCTTTCTTTCTTTCTTTCTTTCTCTATGTCTTTCTTTCTTTTTATATTTCTGGTGTTCTTTCTTCCTTTTTCATTCATTTTGTTTCCCTTTTCTTTCTTTCTTTCTTTCTATTGTACTTTATTGTTTTCTTTCTTTTTGTTTCACTCAGTGTCTTTTTTCTCTTTTTCATTCTGTTGTTTTTCTTTTCTTTCTCTTGCTTTCTTTTTTAAGTATTTCTCTCTCTCTCTCTCTCTCTCTCTCTCTCTCCTTGTATTGTGTTTTCTTCATTTTTTTTCCGTCATGCTTTTTTAAAATTATATATGTGTTTGTTTTTGTCAATTTTGTTTGTTCTTTCTCCATTTAGTTTTCACCTTCTTTATATTGTTCATTTTTCTGATTATTTATTTCTATCTGTCTGTCTGTTGTTGTTAGTGTTTTCTTTTTCTTACTTTCTCTCTTTATTTTATTCTCTCTCTCTCTCTTTATTTATTTCTCTCATTCGTTTTATTTTCTTTCTTTCTTATCCTTTCTTTTTTTGTTGCTCTCTCAAATGATTTTTTCTTTCTTTTTTCTCTGTGTTTCTATTGTTCTTTCTTTTATTTTTCGCTTTCACACTCCTTTTCTTTTTCTTTATTTGTTTATTTCTTTCTCTCTCTCTCTCTCTCTCTATTGTCTTATTCTTTCGTTCTACCTTATTTCTTTGTTTTTAGCTCTCACTTTCTTTCTTTGTTACTATGCAAACATAATCTCGCTGCTGATATTGAGAGGGATCTAAATTCTCTGATGAATTGCGGGTAACAAGTGGCTTGTAAATTTCAATGCGTCTAAGACAAAGCGAGCATCCCTGAGAGCAATACACTGCACCTCCTCGGCCTCACCGTCTCCTCTAATCTCAAGTAGAACCACCACATTGAGGTTGGGCCACTGTGACGGGCCAGGTTGTTTTTCCCGCCTGAATCCATCCTGCATATATACAAATCAACCATTCGTCCGTGCAAGGAGTACTGCTGCCATATATGGTCAGGTGCCCCCGCTGTTCATTTCAGTGTTCTTGACAGGCTCCAAAGGAGAATCAGTAATGTGATAGCGGCGGCTCGACTCCAGCCACTTTACCACCGATGGGATGTGGCTTCCTTTTGTCTGTTCTATAAATACTTTCATGGCTTCTGCTTCAACTAACTTAAGTCACTGGTGACTCTGCAAAAGGAGTTAACTCGTTTTTTTTCTTTGTTTTTTTTTTTTTTAATTGTGTCAAGCCAAGCAAGGCATTCCACTGCCACTATAGCGCAGGGGGTTACATAGAGCGATTGGGTATAGGAAATGTCAGAAGGATGGTGATATACGAGTTAGGATGTACATAGGAAGAGAGTTGGAGAGAATGGATGTGAGTTAGTGTGTTAGGAGGTGTCTATTGACCTTACATTTAAACTCCTGGAGGTTGTAGCCGTCGCAGAAGCAAACATGCGGAAGGGAATTCCATAGGCGGGAAGTACGAGGAAAGAAGCTGTTGGAGTAGAAATTGCGGTTACATTTCATCGGTTTCATTGTAAAAGGGTAGGACCTAGTTGCCAATCTAGTATTTCGTGCAAATTCACATCTAGGGGGTACCAATGATTTAAGTTCATCAGAGCAGACGCCATGAAAGTATTTATAGAAGAGGCACAGGGAAGCCACGTCACGCCGGTGAGAGAGATACTGCAGGCGGTCAGCCAAGTCGGTATCAATCACATTACAGATTCTTCGTTGTATTTTGTCAAGAACCCCGACGAAAATAGCAGGGGCACCCGATCAGATGTGGCAGCAGTACTCAATACACGGGCGGATGGTAGATTTATATATGTGCAGGATAGATTCAGACGGAAAGAATTTCCGGGCCCTGCACAGAAAGCAATTTAGCAATGGATTCGACGTAGTCATTCCACTTGAGGTCCGCTGAGAGTGTCAGACCAAGCAGGCGTAGTGTTTTACTCTCTGGGAGGCAAGCCTATTCCATTCTAATGGGAGGGAAGTGCGATTGTCTGTTGTGGTTAATTGACAGCAGCTTCGTTTTGTAAGAATTGAATTTTACGAGCCATTTCTTACCTCAATCCACCACGGATTGGAGATCCTTTTCAAGCTCGGCAGCGAGGTTCACCTTGTCAACAACACCAGATTTTTGATCGAGGCGAGAGTAAACTGTGGTATCATCGGCGTACATGCCTACTTGTGATCTTATGGCATCGGGGAGATCATTGATGTAGAGTAGAAAGAGCGTAGGACCTAGGATAGAGCCTTGGGGGCACCCGCGTTTGTAGGGTAGTTCTGAGAGCCATGTCCGTTTAATATCACCTTCAACGTGCGGTTAGAGAGGAATGACTGGATTAAGTTCAACAAAGGTCCAGTTATGCCATAGCTTCGCAGTTTCAGTAGAAGGCCGGCATGCCATACTCTGTCGAATGCTTTAGAGATATCCAAAGCGACGGTTCGAGCTTCACCATTCTTGTCGAGAGCCTGTTATATATACTTGGTGATGGTCGTTAGCATATCAGCAGTAGACCTGGTGAAGCGGAAGCCATACTGATTGTTCGAGAGGAGCCCGTGGGCTGTGAGATGCTGAAGACCTCAGCATTTATAATGGCTTCGAACACTTTGCCGAAGATCGGAAGAAGGCTGATAGGGCGGTAATTTGCGGGGTCCGAGTGTTCACCAGTGTTCTTGAATATTGGAACCACAGAAGAAGACTTCCAACAGGCAGGAAAGCAGGAGGAAGATAGGCAGAGGTTGTAGAGCTTAGAAAGGACAGATGGGAGTTCAGGGGCACATTACTTCAAGACTCTGATTGGGATTCTCTCCCAACCACTCTGGCAACTGGGTCTCATCCATTCACAGTTAGATCAACCAAATGCAGATGAAAATTCTACACCTGCAGCTTCTTTTCTTGCACTTCTCGCTTGTGGAACTCGCTTCCATATTCTTGCTTTCCAGACGGCTACAACCTCCAGGAACTTACATGCAAGGTCAATACTCTTCTCTTAACCACTTGACTCTAGTTCTTTCTTCACCACCCTGTATATCCTTTCCTTTCTCTCCACCTTTGCATGTGTCACTACACCTGTATTCCCTTCTTTCTCTTGCTTCTTTCTAACTTTTTCGTCCTTCTCTTCACTCTCTTCTATCTACTCTTTTTACTCTTATGTAGCCCCCTGCACATCAGTGGCGTTACCGCCTTGCTCGGGGTGATATGATTAATATATATGTCTTTTCGTCGTAAACTGAATTTTGAAGGCTAAATAAGTCCTCTGAGTAAATGGTATCATGGCTGAGACTAAGAACTACAATTATACCTACTTTGAGCCAAGCCCGAAGCAAAAACTAAAATCAAAGGGTTGAAAAAATACCGACACACAGGCAGATAAACAGACACACACACAAGCATGTGGCCTTTTATATATATATATTATCAATTTTCTGCACTACTGTAAGAACTGCAACCTTGAAACTTTTGAATATCGTTTCTTATGTCTTTGTCTATGAGTGTATCAAATTTGATTAAAGTCGGACCTTCTCTAACACGATTTTTCGATTATCGATTTTCGATATTCATTGGGAGTGCCTCTACATAAAACCAAGCTAAGAACACTCGCAGACGCTTATGGTACAACTGTGTAAATTTTCAATAAAATCGATTCAGTCGTTTCGGAGTCTATATGTAACAGACATACAGACACACATACACGCACACAGATTAGATACCTTTTATCTTATACTAGCATCATAGCCCATCGTTGCCCGGGCAACTCAGAACATTTTAGTAGTAGGACTCGGTTATATAAAAAAATAATTATATAAAAATACTTTGTTTAAAAATTGTTCAAAAGTTCCATTAAAATATCTATTTTCTTTTGTTTTGCGTAAAAGTGATTAGATATTTTGTGTGACATTGTAAACAACATAATGTTTGTTTTTGTTTCATAATTACGGGGGAAAATATTTACATTTTTTGTTGACTAAATAAATTTAACATAAAAATAAAAATTATTTATTTTGTTTTACTGAAATTAGAAATATAAAAATTATTACGCTTTCAGTTCAGAAATTTTCGAAGAACATTTAAAACGTAGACATTTAATTTTAGAGGAAAAAATTAAATATAAAGGCTCATTTTTTTAATGAAAAAATATTTTAGTTGCGTTTGACACGTGTGATTTGATTTCTGTGACGTAATTTAGCAACCATTTTAGATCTTAGATGTTTTACGGAGCAAATGTAAACAATCGGTTCCATTAGCCAAAAAGTGCAAAAGAAAAAATTGCTGAACTTAAAATAAAAAATTATGTGTCGACCTGGCTTCTCTGTAGATATGTGCCCTCGAAAGTTTGAATGGCGTATCTCATAAAATGTAGGCGTGCATAGGGAACAGTGACAACTAGACTCACAGATTGCCTTTTATATGTATTGATTTATGTTTTACTATTCTAGTATACGCTTTATATATGGAGTGACATTTTTTGGCTATCCTGACATGTCAGATTTAATACCTATAATCCCTGAGCATGCACATAGACGTCCAGCTGAGAGTGAGGCTTAGAATAGCCATATTAAGAGTATGTGACAAAGTGATGTTGACGTCTTAGCAAAAGAATTAGTTTTTGTTGTAGACGTCAGTGAGTAGATTCGTAGAAGGCTGAGTATTTGAGAAAACGAGTTGTGACTCGGTTCCCAGCGGCAAACACGTCTTCTATCGTAAACATATAAATATATGATAAAAACGGTTGCGGATGTTGTAATCTGCAACAATAGCAAATAAAAGACCTACTAGAACGGTAATGTAGACCACCGAATGACTTCTAAAATACAAGAACTTCGCTCGAATGTGAAGAAATCAACAAATTGTTCTCAGAAATGTAGTTATTTCACTTGCGTTCTACTCTTCTAACGTCTTAAAAAAAGAAAGCTTTTTAGACACAGTAAGAGATGAATCAGCTGAAATAGATAGATAGATAGATAGATAGATAGATAGATAATTTATAAATGGAACTTTGTCTGTGTGTTTGTGTGTGTGTCCGTTACCTATAGACTCCAGAACGGCTGAACCGATTTTCTTGAAAATTTACACAGTTGTACTATAAGCGTCTCCGAGTGCTCTTAGCTAGCCCAACCGACCCTACTATTCTTTGTAGTTGACAAAACCAAAAACACAATACACAGGCTCAAATATATAAATATAAATTGACGACATGGCAGAATTTACAAATATTTGTAACTGAGTTATAGCTGTTACATAGTTATTTTTAAAAAATTCATAAAGAAACACAGCGTCATAAATGTAACTAGTATCGTACAAAACAAGATCATTACAAGGGAATGTAAATAAAGGGACAAAAATAAATGGACAAAAATAAAGGGACAAAAATAAACATTGACAAAGTAAAAGTACATGACTTAAATGGTCAAAACAAAACATATTTGGGATCAACCAAAGATACATTTCCGACCAGGTGGCTCAATCATAGGTCTATATTTAAACTAGAAAAGTTAAAGAATTGTACAAAATTGGCTAGCTATGTGTGGTTATTGAAATTAAAATATGGAAAAGACCCAGACATAACATGAAGTATAGTAAAACAGCGAAACATTACAACATTTACAAAATATGTAGACTATGCCAAGAAGAAAAGTTAGCCATTATGTTATTCCCAAACAAAAATCAGTTTTTACTTAATGTAAAGATACCATAAAATACTTATTAGGGTCATATAGCAATGGATGGAAACATACCTTCTTTTAATTTTCAAAACTGCACGTTTAAAAAAGAACCCGGTGACGTGAGCGTTCTTTAAAAAAAATGAATAAATCGCCTGAAGACACCATATGGTAGAAACCTAGTTCGCGTAATAACTCATATACAAATGTACGCATCGCTCATTCAGTAATGAATTAGATCACTCTGGTTATTGGGCGTGTATAATGATAATATACACGCTAAAAAGTCTGCCTTCTTCTACCGAGCGCCCATAGGCCAGAGGTAGAATCGCCGACTGACGCTAATTCGGTCGGGTTTCAATCCAGGGTTGAAAGCAATCGGAGTCTAACCCTACTGATGAGCTGAGATACAGCGAAACATATCTGTCTGCGGATGACTATATATATATATATATATATATGTGTGTATATATATATATATGTGTGTGTGTGTATATATATATATGTATATATATATATGTGTGTGTGTGTGTGTGTGTGTGTGTGTGTGTGTGAGTTACTTATAATTACAATAAACGTTAATTTTTTTTCGATTCACATGTTTATGCAGGTGCAGTGTTTTGCTCTCCAGGAGACTAGCATCAGTCAGAAAAATTTATCTCTTACAGTTAAAGGAGGGCATTTTTTGCATGAGCAATATGAGAATGTAATATTGCATCATTGTTATTATTATTGTTATGGTGGTGGTGTTGATATTGCTGGAAATGCAGTCCTCGAATTAATAACGAACATTATTTTACATAGACTTGATATTCAGGTTTATCGTTATTAGCGACAATTTGATTAGAAGTTTTAAAGTTTATTTTTTATAATAAATGATAAATCTAAAGTATTTATTGCATTAACTGATATGTACCGACAAATTATCGTTTTATGGGCTTTTCATCTAATTTATAGTTGGAACACATCCGGTTACAGTCGAATAAATTAATTGTTGTGTTATTTATTCGAAAATTGATTTTATTTCCTCATCTCGGAAATGGTTTAGGAAAATATTATTAGGTTTTGTTATTTTATGCCACTCAATTATTTATAAAATCATGTGTATGAAAAATAGATTATTTTATCTTTCGACATCATGTTATTTATGAAATAACAAAACGTGCGGGAAGCGCAGCGGCTATCGACAGGCAAAGAGGATTAGGCAAGTGTAATGCATTTGGAAAAAGACGGGAGGTGCATTCACTTTCGCACGAGTGCTCCGGGGAAAGGCAGAAGGTGCAATTACTATCGCACGAGTGCGCTTGTTAAAAGCAAAATATACATCCACTATAGTACGAATCTTCTTGCTAAAGGCAAAGGATGCATTCACTTTTGCACGAGTTCTCTTGAAAAAAACGGGAGATGCATTCACTTTCGCACGAGTTATCTTGGAAAAGTCAGGAGATGCATTAGGTTTCACACGAGCGTTCTTGAAAATGGCAGGAGGTGTATTCACTTTCGCACGAATGATCTTGAGAAAAATAGACGGTGCATTCAATTTTGCACGAATGCTAGAGGGAAAGACAATATTCTATTTAGTTAAGTAGAAGTTTTGAGAGGAATTTCTAAACAAGGGTGGTAATAAGTATAAATGATTGAATACTCTGAATTCATCTGTGGAGTAGATAGGCGAGATTTTGTTTTAAATATGGGTACATTGATTTTGGAAATAAAGTAATCAAGAAAAATATTAATGAATGGATGCTGAAAAGGATTTAATCTGAACTCATTTCACAAAATTGGACCGAATGACTCAGTATAGTCAGTTAAGTGCCATACGTGATTCACCATTGGGCATTCATGTTTCGAAAGATTATTCCGCAGTAGGTTGCCGTTTTTTTTCTTCAGTAGACTGGTTGCCGATCAAGGCTATAGAACCCACCCTGTTCTGTTATTTAACCAAAAACTAGAGGGAAGAGAAGGATTCATAACTTTGCCCATGGGTATTTGCGCGTACGGCAATGCAAGGAGTTCAAATGGAATTCGAAATCGGCTCCCCGATTTCTCGTTCCAAGCCGTTAACTACCGCACTACAGCGCACATCCGAACAAGTGACTGAACACTCACAACAATTATTATAGCAAAAAGCTACTGAAGTCCGAGACATTTTCCAGCACATTCTTATATATATATATGTTTATATATAGTCGTATAAATACACATGCGCGTGCACGCAACACATATACGCAGACACTCAAGTGTATATATATATATATATATATATATATATATAGTTACTCACTTTATATTTTATTTAATATCAACTGAATGTTCTATATATATATATATAAATTAAAAAAGGATTAATTCAATGATGTTGAATGACCATTTCGATATGAAGATCCCCACGCGGGATAACACATCATCTCAGCAACAGAAAAATCCTTTCAGAAAGGATTTTTCTGTTGCTGAGGTGATGTGTTATCCCGCGTGGGGATCTTCATATCGAAATGGTCATTCAACATCATTGAATTAATTCTTTTTTAATTTATATTTGCTCTGTAATATTTTATTACATAGAGCTCTCTTCCTGTATCCTTTTTTAATATTAAAACATTTTTAATATTAATTAGGATCGGGTTTTTGGAATTTACCTTCCTGCTTTTTTCCCTTGGATTAAAGTATCTGAATTAAAATATATATATATATATATATATATATATATATATATATTACGCTCTCGCACCCTGATTGAGCACTCTGGAAGAATGGTATACTTTGAAAAACAGTAGCTACTCTGGCATCTACGCATCGTTCATTCAGCAATGAATTAGAACACTCTCAGCTATTAGGCGTGTATAATGAAAATGTATACATGCTAAAAAGTCTACCTCCTTCTACTGATCGTCTATAGCTCAGAGGTAGAATCGCTCCGAGTCTAACCGTACTGATGAGCTGTGATACAGCGAAACAGATCTGTCTGCGGATATATATATATATATATATATATATTCCTCTCCAAAATTGTTAGAACGGCATAGGCAATTCCTTTCTTGTTTGTCTTCGATAAACACAGTTGGGTTTAAATCAAAACATTAATATATTAATAAGAGTTTTTACTGATGAATCTCAAAGCTAAAACGAAGAGGTGTCATCCAAAACTAATTAATATTTAAGCAAGCAATCTAAAAGGCAACACCTTTGCAACAGCAACTACTTTCAGTCACGTTGCAATAGTTTTGCTCACTTGCTCATTTCTTGGGTTCAAACAAAAAGTGGTATGTACTAAATTATTTAGCACATCGATCCCGACTTGATAGCTCAGATATAGTCACATTATCACTGGCGCAATGTGGCTTCCCTGTGTCTCTTCTACGAATACTTTCACGGCTTCTGCTTCGATTAACTTAGCTCAATGGTGCCCCTTATAAATGAATTTACTCGAGCCACAAGATTGGCAACTAGGTCCCACTCTTTTACTGTGAATCAAATAAAATGTAAAATCAAATTCTACTCCATCAGCTTCTTTTCACGCACTTCCCGGCTGTGGAACTCCTTTCCGTTTACTTGCTTCCCCGACGGCATCAATCCAATGGCATCAGTCTCTAACAACCAATAGTCGTCCCCTATCTCATTAACCTGCATCCTCTCTCTCATGCTCGTTTCTCCATCCACTCCACTTTCATCAGTATTCTAATTCTTCTCTTACCCACTTCCTGACACCCCTTAAAACCTGTCAAACTTTCTCATAACTTTCTCCCTGTGTAGCACCATGAGCACCAGTGGCAGCATATGATGATTTAAAAAAGTCTGTAAAGACATTTCTGTTTACATTTATTTCGTCTAAGGAAACGCAATCGTCTCTATTATGATAAAAACCGTTGTATATATATATATATATATATATATATATATATATATATACTCTCTATTTTAATAAAAACCGTTGTATATATATATATATATATATGTATATATATATATATATATATATATATATATATATATATATATATATATATACTCTCTGTTATAATAAAGACCTTTATATATATATATATATATATATATATATATATATGCTCTTTATTGTAAATAAAATAGCGAGGGATCATCGGCTCAGTTTATTCTGTTTGCTGCCAGTTGTTATGAAAGCTGTTGTCACGTGTTTGCTCATTTTTGCAATATGTCGAGATTAGATAAGAATACACACACGCACACACACACACACACACACACACACATATATATATATATATATATATATATATATATATATATATACATTAATATATATATATATATATGTTGTAATTTTTTTACCACAATAGTTTATAAAAGCATAATATCACTACCCAAAATTTATTATGTTTCAGAAAAAACTGTCCCTCTTCAGGTGATATGAAATAGTGAAAATAATTTGTTTTGAAAATATAAAACGAATTCAGGGTTATTTAAATAATTAGCGGGGTTTAGTTGGAGAAAATTCTTTAGGTGTGTCAATATTGTTCAATGAAATTAGTGAATTATGTAACCATGGAGATTTAATATTTGGGTTATGAACAGGGATAGGTTGGTTTGGATCTAGACATGTCACTTTTTAATTTTGTCTGAGTAAGATAAATAGTAGGATTTTAGATTTTTAATTGGGTAGACAATAATGTTTAACAGGAGGTTTGATTTCATTTTCTTTTTATTGAACAATAGATTGTTTTTAATACCATCTATGAGTAAAGGTGATAGAATGTTTAGGTCAGAATTAAGATTAAATAATTATAGCATACTTAATTATATTGTATTAAGTACTACAATTAAGTATTGTGTGGGTAATTTATTTTTTAAAAATAATTTTCTTTATTTTATTTATGTTAGAGTATAAATTATAAATGATAGATATTATATTATAGATAATAGGTAAATGATTATTAACATCAAGTTGGATTTTTTTAAAAATTAGTTCATGAGTGAAATGGATGAAATGTTTATGTTATAATTATTATTAAATAATGATGGTATATTAAAGTATATTTTATTGAAGAAAACTGGATGTGCGTTGTGGTGCAGTGGATATCGACTCGGAACGACAAATCGGGGAGACGAGTTCGAATTCCAGTTGAATTCCATGCATTCACTTAAGCACGAATACCCTTGGGAAAGGTATTAATCCGTCTATTCCCTCCAGTTATGGGTTAAATAACAGGACATATTAGGTTCTATAGCCTTGGATGGCAACCAGTCTACCGCAGAAAGCAATGGCAACCTACTGCGGGATAATCTTCAACCCAGTCAGTCATGTCTCTTTCGAGACATGATCGCCCATGGCGTGTATCACGTATGCTACTTAACTGACTGAATTGAGTATTGCGTGGGTCTTTTAATTGATAAAATAATTAACTTTTACGTTATAATAGAGCATAAATTATAAATGAAACATTGTAGTTTTTTTTTTAATTAAATTATAATTATTTTGTCTGAGTAAAATACATTTTGGAAACATTGATTATTTAAATGGACAGACAGTAATTTTTAACAGCAGGCTGAACCTCAGGGTGTGTTTTTTAGTGTTTAAAATCAGGATTTTTATAATTATGGCATACTGAGTTATATTATAGATAAAAAAAATAAATTAAGTATTGTGTGGATCATTTATTTTTATAAAATGATTTTTAAGTTATATTGGAGCATAAGCTGTCAATGAAACTTTGCAATTAATAAAATTATAAGATTTTTAAGTTTATTTTAAGTGGCTGGAAACTTTTTAGGTTGGAATTTGAACTGAATAATTTTAGTATACCAATCTATATTGCAGTTAAGAAAACCAATTATTGTTTTATGGACCATTTATTTTAGGAAAATTAATTTTAATTTTTAAGTTATATTGGAGCACAAGTTATATTTGACACATTATGATCAATTATATTTTAACAAAAAATATTTTCAATATTTACATAAAACTGTCAACTCATCTTTACGGTTTAATAGTTCACCATATTTACGGAACCTTTAAATCTGCAGCTTTCACTCAGGCACAAAGAGCAGATATCTTTAAACGACTTACAGGTTCTTGTTTTTTTCCCAAAATTTTTCATTTTTCTTTGGGGATTTGTTGGTGTCCTTTACCTCCCAAAAATAGGCAGAAAGGGGTGTTTGATTTCGGTACGTGTTGTTTTAAAGGAAGGTAAAGGCATATAACAACGTTGTTTAAAAGTGTTCTTAGATCCGATGTAAACTTTTTTAATTGTTGGGTATTCATTTGATGTTATATTATATTGGTTCACAATAGGATTTGTTTGACATCTACTTTTCAGGGGACAATTATTAGGATTTCGACAATAACATAAGTTTGTATTATTGTTCTCTTTATTGTTTTGATAGTTATTGTTACTTTGATTAAAGTTCTGGTTTAAGATATTTTTATTATGATTTGTTATGATATTTTCAAGATTTTTTGTACAACTATAACTTAATGTAAAGCTATTTTAACAAAAATTATACTTAGAGAGTTATTAATAGTGAAATGTTTCCTAATTAAATTGAGGAACTTCAGCCCTAATTTGGGTTAATTTGGTGTTTTATATATATATAAAGTAATATTCTATTATATGTGTTTATAATAAAAGCAATTTACTGCAACACAAGAGCTGTCGAGTTTCAATACTATCTGCACTGAGCCATAAAATATTGTTTTTCACATTTAGATTTCGGCATTAAATAACTTGTATTATTTCATATCAAACAAGTAAAAATTGATCAAATTAAACTCTTACACACTCACTCTCTCTCTTACTATATATATATATATATATATATATATATATATATATATATACAGAACGGATGTCGATATGTAAAGTCTGAAACTTATTTAGCTGAAGAGAGTAAACTTTGGACTATAAACACGTGTAATGACACTAATATAATTACGAGAACTTAATTTACTAGACAGAAAATAATTAATGTTAATATTAATAATTATAATAACAACAATAAATCTACACTTTGAACAAATTTTTCACGATTTCTCAAACTTTTTACATATATATATATATATATATGGAGAGAGAGAGAGAGAGAGAGGTGTTTGGTCTGATCGATTTGATATATATATATATATATATATATATATATATATATATATATATATATATATATTCAGCAGGTAGTATGGGTATAGAAGAATCCAAAGGAGTATCCTGTATATACAGTGGAAGAATAACTCTCTAAAAGAATTCTAAATATATATGTATATAAATACATCTAGAGCAGATATAACAAAAATTAATGCAAACACGTTATTTCATGGTAAATCGGAAGTGTGGGCCTATTTCAGGAAAACCATCATCAGCTTCCGTTTTTATTTTACAAAGGATTTTACACGATCCTTTGAAAATAAAGACGGAAGCAGATGATGGTTTGCCTGAAAAAGGCCAAACCCTAGATTTACCATGAAATAACGTGTCTACCTTAATTTTTCTTATATATATATATATATATACTATCGACCATAATTATTAAGCGATCCCAGTTTCTTTATAGAAATGATGGATTTCATACTATTTTTGTGTGGATAATTCTATATATAAATAAAATGGTTATTTTGTTATTGTTACTTTGCAAAAATTTACAAGGCAACGAAGTAAAGATGAACTCGTCCGAATCATACTCAATTTTCTTTATTCTTTCACTGATGAAAATGCAGTATAGGTAATTATTAAATATTTATAAATTTATTTGATGCATATGTTATTGTGCAAAAGAACCATTCTATTTTCATTTACAATTATTCACTTGACAATAAATGCTAAAAAATAGTATGAAATACTTCATATTTTAAAACACGGGAGTGGCTTCATAATTATGGTCGGTAGAATATATATATATAAATAAGAGAGTAGCTAACCTAGAGAGCCCACGAGCCTAACAAGTTAGCCTTGTTAGGTTCGTTGGCTCTCTAGGTTAGCTACTTTCTTATTTATTTGCTCTACCAGTGTTAGGTTACTTGTCTCTCTTTTTTTCTTTCGACCAGTACTTTGACTAATGTTCAAGTGTTTATTTCTTTTCTTTATTTGTTTCCATTTTTTCCCCACCGCATTTATACTCGGTGGGTTTTTTGAGACGTATTCAAAGACAAATTTACAATTATATATATATATATATATATATATATATATATATATTAGCAGTATAGCCCGGCGTTGCTCGGGTGTAATGAAAGCTTTAAAACTAATCCATGGTCCTTGAGCTAGGTCTCTTTTGACGTTGGCACGAAAGAATAAAAAGCAATAGTTGTTTCCAGTTAAAGCGAAACCGTAGACTGAAAGAAAAATGAATGTATGTAAGTCAAATTTTGATTTCCTGGCATCGATATCAAAAATGTTTTTTTCGTCGTAAACTGAATTTTGAAGGCTAAATAAGTTCTCTGAGTAAATGGTATCATGGCTGAGACTAAGAACTACAATTTTACCTATTTAGAGCCAAACCCGAAGTAAAAACTGAAATAAAAGGGCTGAAAAAATACAGACATACAGGCAGATAAACAAATACACACACAAACATCTTGCCTTTTATATATATATATATATATATATATATATATATATATATATATATGTTATCGAATTTCTGCACTTATTATTGCTCACTTCCGTCGTTTATAGGAGTGTTTCACATTAAAGGGTTTTAATCTGTGACCAGGGCTTCTGCTACAAATTTGTGCAAAAAACTATGTTTCCAAGATCCGACAATCATTTCGCATGTTACAACTTCTTCCTCTTTCCAGATATCAAACGCCACTTGAAAGAAACAATTTAAAGACACCGAGTAAGTCTAAAAAATATGACAAGGCAGCTGCTCGCTGTCCAAATAAAATAAAAAAAAACTGAGTTCCCGGAATTCTTCTATCAATGAGAATGGCTCTGGATAATGTGGGTGGCTTAAGACAATTCCGAGGGTTAGTAAATGCCGAACTGATTTATGTTGTTTTATTTTTATAGCACCAACCTCAATACTTTTTGGTCCGACCTCATAACTATGTGAGCGTGTGCTTGAAACTGTAAACGTGTGAATAAATATTTGAAGGTTCTGGTAAGTTAAATAGCAAATTTCTGTAAATAAATAACACAAATACACAGCGCTACTTGTGATTTCTATCAGAACGCAGAGATATCAATCTCTCCAACTGTAAAATAGGTTGTAAATCTTTGAGGCCGTTCACATTAAAAGAAAGCAGTCCACTATCGATAAAATGTGATCCAATCTAGATGCTCATTTTGATAGTCACAACACGTAAATCCTCGTCCATTAAAAACTTTAAACAGTTCATAACACTATCGCTACCCTGGCTCATCCTCGATTCTTCTTCTCCTTCTTCTTTTTCATGTGCCGTGTCTCTTCAGGACGTAGGCGTTCATGCCCTTCCACGTCTCCCTATGTCTGGTGGCTCTTAGCACGCTTTCTCCTGTTACACCACGCAACTACTGGTCTGTCATCCACCTGATTAGGTCCTTCAAATATGTTATCCGCTGCTTTCCCCTGTCTCTTTTTCCCTCTATCTGGCCTGTTAGTATCAGGTTCTCCAAGATCTCCTTCGTCATTGCATGTCCCAGGAACTTCAGCTGTCTCAGTATTAATTTTCTTTTTGTTTCCATCAATTCTAGAACCTCATCATTGCTCACATGCTCGATCCATGATATTCGCAGCATCCTTCTGTGGAACCACATTTCAGTTGCTTCCAGTTTTTCCTTCATTCTCAATGATATTGTCCAACGTTCATTGCCATATTGAAGAACTGACATCACATAGCAATCCAGTACTCTCTTCTTTGTTTCTAACGAGATTTTTCTTTTTCTTAATACTTTACTCAACTTCTGGAATGCTTCCTTGTGCTTTTGGATCTCAGGAATATAAATGTATAGAAACCGCAGTGACAACAAAGTGAGGGGTCAGTTTATATATTGGTCGTAATATGGAATTGATCCCCACTTTATATCCAGTATGCTTCTGTAGAACCACATTTCAGCTACTTCAAGTTTTTCATTCATCTTCGAATATATTGACCAGCATTTACTGCCATATTGAAGAACCGACATCACATAGTAATCCAGTACTTTCTTCTTTGTTTCTAGCGAAATTGATCTGTTTCTTTATACTTTACTCAGCTTCTGGAAGGAGCTTTTTGCCATGCCAATTCGCACTCGATGTCGCAATTTCTTCTTCCCAGGTATTTTATTTTTGTAGCTGCTTGATTTTAGTATCTCCCATCTGTATTTGGCATTTTGGCAACCCTTTTTGCTGCCTGAATTAACTTTCTTAAAAACGATAGACGTTGATTCTTAGTATTTAGAAACTAGTTCATCATTTCGCCAGGTTTCTTTACACAGTTTCATTTAACATTTTTACAAATTGTTTGACACAATGAAAAACGTACCAAAGACAAAAAAGTGAAACGATTAATATGTATGTATGTATGTATGTATGTATGTATGTATGCATGCATGTATGTATGTATGTATGTATGTATGTATGTATGTATGCATGTATGTATGTATGTATGTATGTATGTATGCATGCATGTATGTATGTATGTATGTATGTATGTATGTATGCATGCATGTATGTATGTATGTATGTATGTATGTATGTCTGTATGCATGCATGCATGTATGTATGTATGTATGTATGTATGTATGCATGCATGTATGTATGTATGTATGTATGTATGTATGTATGTATGCATGCATGCATGTATGTATGTATGTATGTATGTATGTATGCATGCATGTATGTATGTATGTATGTATGTATGCATGCATGTATGTATGTATGTATGTATGCATGCATGTATGTATGTATGTATGTATGTATGTATGTATGTATGCATGCATGCATGTATGTATGTATGCATGCATGCATGTATGTATGTATGTATGTATGTATGTATGCATGCATGTATGTATGTATGTATGTATGTATGTATGCATGTATGTATGTATGTATGTATGTATGCATGCATGTATGTATGTATGTATGTATGTATGCATGCATGTATGTATGTATGTATGTATGTATGTATGCATGCATGTATGTATGTATGTATGTATGCATGCATGCATGTATGTATGTATGTATGCATGCATGTATGTATGTATGTATGTATGTATGCATGCATGCATGTATGTATGTATGTATGTATGTATGTATGCATGCATGTATGTATGTATGTATGTATGTATGTATGTATGCATGCATGTATGTATGTATGTATGTATGTATGCATGCATGTATGTATGTATGTATGTATGTATGTGCATGCATGTATGTATGTATGTATGTATGCATGTATGTATGTATGTATGTATGTATGTATGTATGTATGTATGTATGTCCGAGTGAATACAGAACGCAGAAAGAATTTTTACAACGTCCAAATCATTAATTTAAAACAGTGCTCGATATATAATATATAGAGCTATGAATATTTATTACAACTTACATTTTAGAACATGTACACATTCACAGCTCTGTATATTATATATCGAGCACTGTTTTAAATTAATGTTTTACCCACACCGATTTCTTCAAAATTCTAACGGTCAATCCACTTATCACTAACCCCCGCCAACATTCGACACACAACTGACCAAATATAAAAAAAGAGACTTTCCATTCCTATACATACCGCCTGGTGGGACATTGAAGTTTCAATGACGAAACAAATGTACGGTTTGTAGTTGATATATATATATATATATAAAAATTATGTACATGTTCTAAAATATAATTTATAATATATATATATCTATATGGCCTAATAGTTATGGCTGATACTATATATATATATATATATATATATATATATATATATATATAGTATCAGCCATAACTATTAGGCCACCCCAGTTTTTTAAACGAAATGATGTATTTCATACTAAGTGGATAATTTTAAATGAAAATACAATGTTTATTTTGTTATTATTCAGTTGAGTGCCATACGTAATACACGCTTTGGGTGATCATGTCTCGAAAGAACCTTGGCTGGTAGCCAGTCTACCGCAGTAAGCAATGGCAACCTACTGCGGAATAATCTTCTGCCCAGTCAGTCATGTCTCTTTCGAGAAATGATCACCCAAGCGTGTACCACGTATGGCAATTAATTGACTTATTCTGGTTTTAATACGTTTTTCTGTTTTCACATATATGTATATATGTATGTGTGTGCGTCTGTATGTGCGTGTGTTTGTGTGCGTGTTTGTGTGCGTGTGTGTCTCTGTGTATGTGTGTGTGTGTGTCTCGGTGTATGTGTGTGTGTGTGTGTGTGGTGTGTGTGTAATGCAAACAATTAGGGAAAATAAATGAAGTAAAACTTACTGTAAAGGAAATAATTTTCTGTCAATATTAAAACAAAACATTTCCATTGGTGAATATAAAGACCTAAAATTGAATTCTAACTCAACATCTTTACGGTTACATTTTAACGTGTTTACTTGAGAAACAGGTAATGTTGCATGAAATATCCCTGTCGAAGGCGAAACGCCAAAGAATAGAATTTTTTTTTTCAAATAGCAATTTACTTCTGTCCCAAAAATAATTTTTGAAAAATAAAATTCTCACATTTGCTTTGATGAGGATTATCAAAGGAGAAAACGCATAGGCAAAAAAAAAAAAAAAAAAAATAGAAGAAAGATTTCCCTTTGTCTTTAATTCTTTATCTTATATATAAGTTAATAAAAATATAAAATGTGTCAGCTGATTAACATTATATTCAACACCTCAACTCCGGCGCTTCTTAACTAATATTTTTTAATATACTGTACAATCGTCATAAGGTTCCTGATATATGTGTGTGTATACATGTGTATATGCGTGTTTGAAGTAATTTAATTCCCGTCCGCCCCATATGCCAAATACAGGTCGGGGATACTAGACTCAAACAGGTACAAAATTTTAAATACCTGGGAAGTGTTATAACAGAAGAGGGAAAGTGCGCCACGGAGATCTGAAGGCAAATTGGCATGGCGAAAGAAGCATTCCAGAAGTTGAGTAAAGTATTAAGAAACAGGACAATTTCGCTAGAAACAAGCAAGAAAGTACTGGATTGCTATGTGTCGTCAGTTCTTCAATATGGCAGGGGATGCTGGACAATATCATCAAAGATGAGGAAAAACTTGAAACAACCAATCGTCATAAGGTTCCTTATATATGTGTGTGTATACGTGTGTATATGCGTGTTTGAAGTAATTTCATTCCCTCCCGCCCCATATGCCAAATACAGGTCGGGGTTACGAGAATCAAGCAGGTACAAAATTTTAAATACTTGGGAAGTGTTATAACAGAAGAGGGAAAGTGCGACACGGAGATTCGAAGGCGAATTGTCATGGCGAAAGAAGCGTTCTAGAAGTTGAGTAAAGTATTAAGAAATAGGATAATTTAACTAGAAACAAAGAGGAGAATACGGGATTGCTATGTGTTATCAGTTCTTCAATATGGCAGAGAATGCTGGACAATGTCTTCAAAAATGAAGGAAAAACTGGAAGCAACTGAAATGTGGTTCTACAGAAGGATGCTACGAATATCATAGATCGAAAATAGGAGCAATGATGAGGTTTTGCAAAGGATAGAAACAAAAAGGAAATTAATAATGAGCATCAGGAAGAGACAGCTGAAGTTCCTGGGACATGCAATGACGAGAGAGGGCTTGGAGAACCTGACACTAACAGGCCAGATAGAGGGAAAAAGAGGCGGGGGAAAGCAACGGATAACATATTTGAAGAACCTGATGACAGAACGAGGTTTGCATGGTGTAACAGGAGAAGGCGTGCTAAGAGCCACCAGGGATAGGGAGAAGTTCCTGGGACATGCAATAAGTAAGGAGGGCTTGGAGAACCTGATACTAACAGGCCAGATAGAGGGAAAAATATACAGGTGAAAACCACGGATAACATATTTGAAGAACATGATGACGGAACGAGGTTTGCATGGTGTAACAGGAGAAGGCGTGCTAAGAGCCACCAGGGATAGGGAGAAGTTCCTGGGACATGCAATTAGGACGGAGGGCTTGGAGAACCTGATCCTAACTGGCCAGATAGAGGGAAAAATAAACAGGTGAAAACCACGGATAACATATTTCAAGGACCTAATCAGGTGGATGATGGAATGAAGGTTGCATGGTGTAACAGAAGAGGGCGTGCTAAGAGCCAACAGGGATAGGGAGATGTGGAAAGTCATGATCGCCTACGTCCTGAAGGAACAGGGCACATAAAAGAAGAAGTATAAGTTGAGTGTGTCGGTCGATTTATGAGTTATACGAACAATTGCTTTCGAGCAATTCCGGATGTGATCCAAATTCCGTATGTTTCTTTGAGACTTAAGCTATATGATTCCTTCGTTGCTAGAAATGTTTGATGCCGTACGCGTTCCTGTTGTACTGTTTGCTTTAAGTGGATCTGGAGTAGCAGATTAACATCGACTTTTGTGAGACCTTGGTACTCTTGAGAAGGAGAGGACGTTAGCCTTTTGATACTCGCTAACAAGGAACATGCTTTGAAAATATAGACAGTTTTTGAGAGTAACAGAATGGGAAGATAAAAATTGTCGGCGGACCTGAAGGAAACTACTACCACCTTTGAATTTTTTTTTCTTTTTTTAACTCTTTCAGTGCAATCTTATCGATTACCCCCTATACTTTCCGACTGACAAAATAATTTGAAAACATTTCAATATTTAAACAATTTTAGGTGGGGGGGGTCAGTTTTTCATACAACGTTATAGTAAATCGATCTTCTGTTTTAGAGCCACTCACCGGTACGACATTACCACCACCTGTAAATTTGTTGATTATCAGTTTTTTAAAACTTTTTTCAGTGCAATCATATCTAATGAACCCTAAATTTTCCGAGTGACATAAATGTTTTTAAAAAGTTTTACAATTTTAGTGTGGGAGGCTCAGTTTTTCATACAATCTTATAGTAAATCGATCCTGTGCAATTAACTTTTTTGCTTACGCATATTCAACAACTGATCCTTTGTGAAATTTTTGAATAAAGCCATTCTTAGAGTTTCCGTGGGAGATGCCATCGTAAGACCTGAAGAAACTGGAAAAAGACAAAAACAAGAGCAATAACTCGTCCCCCCAAAAATAAAAAAACAAAAACAAAGCGATGCCAAACACGAGTGGTTCCAAAATGGAGGATCGATTTACTATAATGTTGTATGAGAAACTGATCCCCCACTAAAATTGTTTAAATATTGAATTTTGTTTCCATTTTTTTTTTGATAATCAGAACGCTTATGTAATAACCGATAAGATTGCGCTGAAAAAAAAAAATGAAAACCAACAAATTTAAAGGTGTTGGTGTCCTTCAGGTTCGTCAAATTTTCTTGTAAAAGATTTTTATACTCATAAATACATTTTTATTTTTATTTCTGCAAGATTTAACCATATATTGTAAGCGACGTTTCCATGCTATGTATTCTACAAAGCTAGACAAAAAGCATACAGAGTCTACAAACACGATAAAGGAAACAGAAGAAACAATATTAATATATTAGATAAAATAGAAATAAAATAATACCTTCCAATACCATAAAATCTATTATTCAAAATAATATATCTTATCTTAATAATATTGAAATAATTAGAAATATATTTTGGATGTTAACCTAACCAAAATATTGATAATGGCAATCATTCTGAGGGCGACATATTAAAATAAACTGTAACACCTGTTTCTTGAAATATATTAGAGAAACATGCGGAAATTGAAAAAGAACGTATATATAAACAAAAGAAATGTCTCTTATGTAAATATTTATTCAATAGATTAGTTCTTTTTTGTTTTTTTAATCATCTCACCCCAAGCAAGGCATTCCACTGCCACTATTGCGCATGGGGCTACATAGGGGAAGGTAAAGAGAAGGAGTGGTTAGACATAGGGAATGTCAGGAGGAAGGTGACAGATGAGTAAGGATACCGAGGATGAGGTTTGGGCAGATGGGAAGAGTGTTTGATAGAATGGGAGCAGGTTAGTGTGTTAGGAGGTGTCTATTGACCTTACATTTAAACTCCTGGAGATTGTAGCCGTCGGGGAAGCAATCGTGTGGAAGAGAATTCCACAGTCGGGAAGTGCGAGGAAAGAAACTGTTGGAGTAGAAGTTACGGTTGCATTTTATCGGTTTCACTGTAAAAGGGTGGGATCTAGTTGCTAATCTAGTATCTCGTTAAAATTCGTATTTAGGATTTAGTTATAGACGAAAATAATTTCAACCTCAATTTTATCTAAAAAATTCGGTACTTATTTAAAAAGGAAATAGCTTTGACGAAAAATACTTTGAAAAGTATTAAATTATATCCTTTATTCTATAGTGGGTTGCTTATCTATTCTTTTCTGTTAGTCGTGGAGAGTCCGTTCTAGTGAAGGGTACTTGTATCCTGTTGCAAGTTAACGGAAAAACGGCCTTGTTGTAGATAGTCCACTATAAGTCATAATGTGATTACAAATTAAGAAAGGTAATTTGAGTAGAAAAATAACATTTTATATATACACATATCAATTAATCTTTTTTACAATTGAAGTAATACATGAAGTATAGATCCAACGGACGTTAAAATGTTCAAGGCAATAAAATGCTGAAAGAGAATTAATGCTTAGGAATTTGGGAGCTTGTAAGTAAGGAATGTCTTTCATGTATTCGCTCCATTAGGTTAGTCAGTAGTTCTGAGACAGGGAAGAATGTAAAGAGGTAAGGGAGGCGAGCGTATTGAGCCACTTGACTTGGTCAAGGGAGATACTAATTACTCTCTTCTCCTCGAGTCGGTTTGCCTGTCGATGCTTTATGTATCCGCTTTTTATATCTTCTTTTTGGATCACAGCAGCTCATTTGGGATTTCACACTTGTATTTGGTTCTGGGCTTCCCATTGGCTGATAAATAAAATTCGCGTAGGCTCGCGAAATGGAAATTTAATATTTAATTAATTTTTAGTTTTCAACCGGAATATCTGCGCGGAGCCGGCGGTGCAGCGACGACTTTTGGTCATTTGCTTTTTGGTCGTGAAAGCGCAAACATCTGGTCCATCGCTTTTGCTCGGTATCACCACAATTCTTTAAAATTTCACAAGGAAATTTTTGTTTCTCAAGTCAACACGTTAAAATCTAACCGTAAAGATGATGTTTTCCAATTTAATTTTGGTTCTTTATATGCACCTACGCAAAAATACAATTGGCAAATGTAGAAATTAAGCTCTTCCCACCCAGCTATGGGTTAATTAGTAAAAGTTTAATCAGTAAATAATTATTATCGCCAAAATGTGTCTTACAGTCTATGTATAATTTATGGCTTTAAATAACCTTCAAAAGGTCGATAAACCTTAAAAAATGAATGCTTTATGAATACAATAGTCAAATGAAATGAACACTCTACAGAATCTTCCACACAAGTGCAACGTCACAATCCATTTCTTTTCCTGCCGATATTTTTCATGGAAATTTTAAGATGAGCGTCGCTTGTTCGATCTACCAGTTCAGATATTTAGGGTTAACAATATTTAGGGTTGCATATTGGTTACAATTGTAACCAATATGCAACAAAGGGTTAATATTCACCATGAATAATTCATATAGTCGAATCACTCATATTACCATTGTATTCAAATTGTCGGGAAGAAATTTCCTTATGTATATAAGAAGAAAGAAAAGAAGAAAATGACAAGAGAAAAACATTTTATGCCTGCGCGTTTTATTCTTTAAAGAAATTTATCAAACAAATTTAGAAATTTTAATCGGCAACCGGCATTTATACACAGAAATAACGCAGAGTAAAAACACCTCAAGATAATTTTAAAATTTGAATTAGCTTTGCGGCGAAAGTTATAGTGACCAGTTTGGCCGGAAATAAGACACGGAACACATAACGTAGGTTCAAAACAATATATTAGTATAACACGAACATAAATACAAATTAAATGTAAGTAATTAAGTAAATAAGAATAACTAAGTCCGAACGGTACAGTTACGCTGCTTATTGCTTGACTAGTAGCTGACTTTAACTACACACTAATTGTCGTTTCTAACTACGGTCTGCTGCCTTCCGGAAGACACGCAAGTAATTTTATAAAGTAAGAGGAAGAAATCCATTCCTCGTAGAAGTGCACCATAACAGTTATATATATATATGAGGAAATCATTTTCGACCTGATCTGATTCTTGTAAATATAGCAAACTTAAGACTTAATCGAGATTTAATGTGTGCAGCTTCATTAGGACTACATCTGTTCTTTGTGAGTTGGTGGAAATGGAAATGGTGATATTAACCATGTCCTCATCAGAAAATATTTGGTAGCCATTGATCGAGCGGGCAATGCAACTATTGGCTGTAATACTTAATACGGTTCTCTTAAAACAGCAAATAAATGTATGACTGTAATTGTTATTTTCATTATTGATGGAAACATTCAGTCAGTAGTGTGGTATCTTGTTTAGGTCATTATTTAATGTTCAGTTCATTTAAAGACAAATATTGCCCAACATTTAGATATTTTTTAATATATTGGTTCTAAGCTTTCGGCTCACATGAACCATCTTCAGAGAGGCTACAGAGACGTTAACATAATGACATCAACCATCAATCATTATTAATAAGATATATATATATATAGTCATCCACAGACATCGGTACGGGTAGACTCCGATTGCTTCTAACTCTGGATTGAAACCCGATCGAAGTGGCGTCAGTCTGCGATTCTACCTCTGGGCCATAGGGGCACGATAGAAGAAGGCAGACTTTTTTGCATGTATATTATCACTATACACTCCCAATAACCACAATGCTATCATTAGTGAATGAGTGATATATATATATATTTTTTTTTAATAAATTTTCTTCTTATTATAAACATATATATACATGTATATATATATATTAAATAAAAACAACCCACACTTAATAAAATCCCATTTCAATCTGGTCACAACACATTACATTGCATTTAGACATATGGTTCTTTTAACATTTCAGTCACTCACGCGGTTTGACGTCATAGAACCGCATTACAAATTTACGCAAATTTATCTCCCTCTATCCCTGCAAGTGGTTATAGACGTTGGTTAGTTCCTGTGACTTGACCCAAAGAGTTGTGAGTTCAATACCAGGCTACAACAGCGGTGAACAAATAACTTGCAGGGTTAGAGGTAGATAAATCATAACTTCCAAACGATTCTTTCCGCAAGGAATGAGAATGATATGCACCAATGATTGTAATAAAGGGTTCGGTTCGAAATTCCGAGCACATGAAGAAGACCGCAGCGTATAACGACCGAATCGTCATACAAGTGCTAACAAATACAAAAATGAGGACAATAGTCCGAACGAAGAATGTAAATACTGTACATTTGCTAAGTTATAGATTGCTACAGCAAAAGAATATGTACCTACATACACACACACGAATATACATAGATATTATAGTTATTCGCAGACAGGACTGTTTCGCTGTATCACAGATCATCAGTACGTTTAGACATTCGATTGCTTTTAACCCAGGATTGAAACCCGACCGAATTGATGTCAGTCGGCGATTCTACCTCTGGCCTATGGGCGCTCGGTAGAAGGTAGCAGCCTTTTAGCGTATCATGTATCGTACGCCAACAGCCAGAGTGCTCTAATCCATTACTGAATGAGCGATATATACTTAACTTTAATTGTAAATCTTTGCAATTTTAAAAATGTGTACGTATTTATTTTTGGATGATAGAAAGTGAATAACAATTACTTGCCTTCTTATATTATAAGTCAATCGAATTTTTGGCTTATTTTTTAACAGGAAGCTTAAAATCATTGAAAATATTTTTAAAGTGTTTTTTTCCTTTTATTTTTCCACCTTTAAAGATATACCACCTGCAATATTTCATATTTTCATTATGGCGGAAAATGAGGCGGTGGGCTGTTTGTTTGCTGACGTAATTTTTGGAGCATGCTCAAAGAAAGGTGTTGTTTAAAGGCGATATATTGCATTCTTCCCGCGGTTTTTTTTATCTTCTTTTCTATGCTGTTTTCTTATAATTTTGAAAGAATAAGCGAGTATTTTTTGATCCTGGATAAATGTGTTTATTGATTTTTTGGCGGTGTGCAATGTTAAAAAATAAATTTTGATTCTACGATGTTATGAATCTACGGAAGATTTAACTGAAGCACCTGCAAATTGTACTCTGTGGTGATACCAAGCAAGCAAGGGACCGGATGTTTGCCCTCAGAAGTCCAGATAGCAAATGACCAAAACTGGTCTTTGCGTATCTGGGCTCCACGCAGATGTTCCGGTGGAAAACCAAAAATAAAGAAATATTAAAATTCCTTTTACGGACCCTTTTCGCGAGCCGACGTGAATTGTGTTTATCGTCCAATGGGAAGCCCAGAACTAAATCCGGATGTAAATTCCCAAATGACTTGTTCGGACCCCCGAAGACGAAATAAAAGACGACAGAGGAAGCATCGCCAGTTGAGAAAATACGAGCATAACTAACACGTCCCTTGACCACGTCAAGCGATCACATCATGCTCGCCTTTCATTTCTCTCTCATATTCTTCTTCACTGTTCACTGAGCCCTTTACCCGATGGACTGAGCGGAGACATCAAAGACACTCCTAACAAACAAACGCTCACACATACATACGCACAAACTCTTTTTGGCATTTACTGCTATGAACAAATTAGTGACCTTTGTACCAACCAAAAGACAGTACTTTTTTTTTAAAAAAAAAACAATACATATCACTCATTCAATAATGAATTAGAACACTCTGGCTATTCGGCGTGTATAATGATAATATACGCGCTAAAAAGTCTGCCTTCTTCTACTGAGTGCCCGTAGCCCTGAGGTAGAATTGCCGATTGACTCCAATTCAGTCGGGTTTCAATCCTGTGTTAAAAGCATTCGGCTGTCTAACCGTACAGATGAGCTGTGATACAGCGAAACAAATCTGTCTGCGGATGACTATATATATAAATGTTGTTTCTATACACAATTTGATTTTCTTCTTTTATACCTCCTTTATAGTGGGCTATCTACTAACAAGGCCAGATTCAATTAATATATTTTAGCACACAAATAGACTTTACTATAATGGATCACCCACGATACGTCCATCAGTGTTAAGACTTGTAAATACTATAGCAGAGGGTATTTTCTTGTAATATTAATACCGAGTTTTTGCTGGAATAAAAAGATTTATCTGAAGACCATGGCCAAATCGGTACAACGTTTGCTCTACGAACATATGATTCGGGTTAGAATCGCACCACCTCAGGAAAGTGACGTCCTGATATTATGTGGCGACGATCACAGCCTACGGCCATATGAATTTGCTTTCCGACCTTAACAACCGAGTTTTCATACCATGATGTTGAATTCGACAGGAAAATCATTCTTCATATTTCGTAGAGGTGAACGCAGTCATTTTACGTTTGCTTTCTGATCATGAAACCGAGATTCGAATCCCGCCATCTCAAGAGAGGGACATCATAATATGCAGAGGCGGAACTAGTATACAGCATCATTCGTATGCTTTCTAATGATGCAACACGGGTTCTAATCTCACCATTGTCGATTCGTCAATAATTCGTAATTTCTAGATATTATGTGGATGCAATCCAAAGTGTATGCTTTCTAACCCTGAGACCCTAGTTTAAACCACGGTATGGACTGCTTTTTTGGAAACTGACTATTTAGTATTGGCATCTCCAAATAAGGTACATAATGTTAGCTTTCTGATCATGCAAAAAGGGTTGGAATCACACAATGAGCAATTTGTCAGGAACGAGACTGTTAGTTATTTTGTGGAAGCTTACAATTTTCTCAAAAGTGTGGAGATGATCCCAGAATAAGGCATTTGCGTTTGATTTTCGGTCATGAGAGTCGGGTTTGAATCTCACCATAGGGAATTTGTCATGAAAGTGAATTCTTTATATTATTTGGAGTCGATCCCAGCATTGGCTCCACACTTCTCAAAAGTGTTGAGATGATCCCAGAATAAGGCATTTGCGTTTGATTTTCGGTCATGAGAATCGGGTTTGAATCTCACCATAGGGAATTTGTCATGAAAGTGAATTCTTTATATTATTTGGAGTCGATCCCAGCATAGGCTCCACACTTCTCAAAAGTGTGGAGATGATGCCAGAATAAGGCATTTGCGTTTGATTTTCGGTCATGAGTCGGGTTTGAATCTCACCATAGGAATTTGTCATGAAAGTGAATTTTTATATTATTTGGAGTCGATCCCAAAGATAGGCTCCACACTTGTCAAAAGTGTGGAGATGATCCCAGAATAAGGCATTTGCGTTTGATTTTCGGTCATGAGAGTCGGGTTTGAATCTCTCCATAGGGAATTTGTCATAAAAGTGAATTTCTAATATTATTTGGAGTCGATCCCAGCATAGGCTCCACACTTCTCACAAAAGTGTGGAGATGATCCCAGAATAAGGCATTTGCGTTTGATTTTCGGTCATGAGAGTCGGGTTTGAATCTCTCCATAGGGAATTTGTCATGAAAGAATTCTTTATATTATTTGGAGTCGATCCCAGTGATAGGCTCCACACTTGTCAAAAGTGTGGAGATGATCCCAGAATAAGGCATTTGCGTTTGATTTTCGGTCATGAGAGTCGGGTTTGAATCTCACCATAGGGAATTTGTCATGAAAGTGAATTCTTTATATTATTTGGAGTCGATCCGCATAGGCTCCACACTTCTCAAAAGTGTGGAGATGATCCCAGAATAAGGCATTTGCGTTTGATTTTCCGGTCATGAGAGTCGGGTTTGAATCTCTCCATAGGGAATTTGTCATGAAAGTGAATTCTTTATATTATTTGGAGTCGATCCCAGCATAGGCTCCACACTTCTCAAAAGTGTGGAGATGATCCAAGAATAAAGGTGATTGCGTTTGATTTTCCGTCACGCGAGAGTCGGGTTTGAATCTCACCATAGGGAATTTGTCATGAAAGTGAATTCTTTATATTATTTGGAGTCGATCCCAGCATAGGCTCCACACTTCTTAAAAGTGTGGAGGTGATCCCAGAATAAGGCATTTGCGTTTGAATTTCGGTCATGAGAGTCGGCTAGACCTCTCCATAGGGGAATTTGTCTACGAATTCTTTTATATTATTTGGAGTCGATCCCAGCATAGGCTCCACACTTCTCAAAAGTGTGGAGATGATCCCAGAATAAGGCATTTGCGTTTGATTTTCGGTCATGAGAGTCGGGTTTGAATCTCACCATAGGGAATTTGTCATGAAAGTGAATTCTTTATATTATTTTGGAGTCGATCCCAGCATAGGCTCCACACTTCTCGGTGTAGGTATAATCCCAGAATAAGGCATTTGCGTTTGATTTTCGGTCATGAATGGGTTTGAATCTCTCCATAGGGAATTTGTCGTGCAGAAAGTGAATTCTTTATATTATTTGGAGTCGATCCCAGCATAGGCTCCACACTTGCTTCAAAAGTGTGGAGATGATCCCAGAATAAGGCCTTTGCGTTTGATTTTCGGTCATGAGAGTCGGGTTTGAATCTCACCATAGGGAATTTGTCATGAAAGTGAATTCTTTATATTATTTGGAGTCTGATTCAGCATAGGCTCCACACTTCAAAAGTGTGGAGATGATCCCAGAATAAGGCATTTGCGTTTGATTTTCGGTCATGAGAGTCGGGTTTGAATCTCTCAATAGGGAATTTGTCATGAAAGTGAATTCTTTATATTATTTGGAGTCGATCCTAGCATAGGCTCCACACTTCTCAAAAGTGAGGAGATGATCCCAGAATAAGGCATTTGCGTTTGATTTTCGGTCATGAGAGTCGGGTTTGAATCTCACCATAGGGAATTTGTCATGAAAGTGAATTCTTTATATTATTTGGAGTCGATCCCAGCATAGTCTCCACACTTGTCAAAAGTGTGGAGATGATCCCAGAATAAGGCATTTGCGTTTGATTTTCGGTCATGAGAGTCGGGTTTGAATCTCACCATAGGGAATTTGTCATGAAAGTGAATTCTTTATATTATTTGGAGTCGATCCCAGCATAGGTCACACTTCAAAAGTGTGGAGATGATCCCAGAATAAGGCATTTGCGTTTGATTTTCGGTCATGAGAGTCGGTTTGAATCTCTGCATAGGGAATTTGTCATGAAAGTGAATTCTTTATATTATTTGGAGTCGATCCCAGCATAGGCTCCACACTTCTCAAAAGTGTGGAGATGATCCCAGAATAAGGCATTTGCGTTTGATTTTCGGTCATGAGAGTCGGGTTTGAATCTCTCCATAGGGAATTTGTCATGAAAGTGAATTCTTTATATTATTTGGAGTTGATCCCAAGATAGGCTCCACACTTGTCAAAAGTGTGGAGATGATCCCAGAATAAGGCATTTGCGTTTGATTTTCGGTCATGAGAGTCGGGTTTGAATCTCACCATAGGGAATTTGTCATGAAAGTGAATTCTTTATATTATTTGGAGTCGATCCCAGCATAGGCTCCACACTTCTCAAAAGTGTGGAGATGATCCCAGAATAAGGCATTTGCGTTTGATTTTTCGGTCATGAGAGTCGGGTTTGAATCTCTCCATAGGGAATTTGTCATGAAAGTGAATTCTTTATATTATTTGGAGTCGATCCCAGCATAAAGGCTCCACACTTCTCAAAAGTGTGGAGATGATCCAAGAATAAGGCATTTGCGTTTGATTTTCCGTCATGAGAGCTGGGTTTGAATCTCACCATAGGGAATTTGTCATGAAAGTGAATTCTTTATATTATTTGGAGTCGATCCCAGTATAGGCTCCACACTTCTTAAAAGTGTGGAGGTGATCCTGGTAAATAAGGCATTTGCGTTTGAATTTCGGTCATGAGAGTCGGGTTTGCATCTTCCATAGGGAATTTGTCACGAAAGTGAATTCTTTATATTATTTGGAGTCGATCCCAGCATAGGCTCCACACTTCTCAAAAGTGTGGAGATGATCCCAGAATAAGGCATTTGCGTTTGATTTTCGGTCATGAGAGTCGGGTTTGAATCTCACCATAGGGAATTTGTCATGAAAGTGAATTCTTTATATTATTTGGAGTCGATCCTTAGTATAGGCTCCACACTTCTCAAAAGTGTGGAGATGATCCCAGAATAAGGCATTTGCGTTTGATTTTCGGTCATGAGAGTCGGGTTTGAATCTCTCCATAGGGAATTTGTCATGAAAGTGAATTCTTTATATTATTTGGAGTCGATCCCAGCATAGGCTCCACACTTGTCAAAAGTGTGGAGATGATCCCAGAATAAGGCCTTTGCGTTTGATTTTCGGTCATGAGAGTCGGGTTTGAATCTCACCATAGGGAATTTGTCATGAAAGTGAATTCTTTATATTATTGAGTCGATCCCATAGGCTCCACACTTCTCAAAAGTGTGGAGATGATCCCAGAATAAGGCATTTGCGTTTGATTTTCGGTCATGAGAGTCGGGTTTGAATCTCTCAATAGGGAATTTGTCATGAAAGTGAATTCTTTATATTATTTGGAGTCGATCCTTAGCATAGGCTCCACACTTCTCAAAAAGTGAGGAGATGATCCCAGAATAAGGCATTTGCGTTTGATTTTCGGTCATGAGAGTCGGGTTTGAATCTCACCATAGGGAATTTGTCATGAAAGTGAATTCTTTATATTATTTGGAGTCGATCCCAGCATAGTCTCCACACTTGTCAAAAGTGTGGAGATGATCCCAGAATAAGGTACTGCGTTTGATTTTCGGTCATGAGAGTCGTTTGAATCTCACCATAGGGAATTTGTCATGAAAGTGAATTCTTTATATTATTTGGAGTCGATCCCAAGATAGGCTCCACACTTCTCAAAAGTGTGGAGATGATCCCAGAATAAGGCATTTGCGTTTGATTTTCGGTCATGAGAGTCGGGTTTGAATCTCTGCATAGGGAATTTGTCAGAAAGTGAATTCTTTATATTATTTGGAGTCGATCCCAGATAGGCTCCACACTTCTCAAAAGTGTGGAGATGATCCCAGAATAAGGCATTTGCGTTTGATTTTCGGTCATGAGAGTCGGGTTTGAATCTCTCCATAGGGAATTTGTCATGAAAGTGAATTCTTTATATTATTTGGAGTTGATCCCAGCATGCCAGGCTCCACACTTGTCAAAAGTGTGGAGATGATCCCAGAATAAGGCATTTGCGTTTGATTTTCGGTCATGAGAGTCGGGTTTGAATCTCACCATAGGGAATTTGTCATGAAAGTGAATTGTTTATATTATTTGGAGTCGATCCCAGCATAGGCTCCACACTTCTCAAAAGTGTGGAGATGATCCCAGAATAAGGCATTTGCGTTTGATTTTCGGTCATGAGAGTCGGGTTTGAATCTCTCCATAGGGAATTTGTCATGAAAGTGAATTCTTTATATTATATGGAGTCGATCCTAGCATAGGCTCCACACTTCTCAAAAAGTGTGGAGATGATCCCAGAATAAGGCATTTGCGTTTGATTTTCGGTCATGAGAGTTGGGTTTGAATCTCACCATAGGGAATTTGTCATGAAAGTGAATTCTTTTATATTATTTGGAGTCGATCCCAGCATAGGCTCCACACTTCTTAAAAGTGTGGAGATGATCCCAGAATAAGGCATTTGCGTTTGATTTTCGGTCATGAGAGTCGGGTTTGAATCTCACCAGAGTAAATTTGTCATGAAAGTGAATTCTTTATATTATTTGGAGTCGATCCCAGCATAGGCTCCACACTTCTCAAAAGTGTGGAGATGATCCCAGAATAAGGCATTTGCGTTTGATTTTCGGTCATGAGAGTCGGGTTTGAATCTCACCATAGGGAATTTGTCATGAAAGTGAATTCTTTATATTATTTGGAGTCGATCCTAGCATAGGCCTTAACACTTCTCAAAGTGTGGAGATGATCCCAGAATAAGGCATTTGCGTTTGATTTTCGGTCATGAGAGTCGGGTTTGAATCTCTCCAGGGAATTTGTCATGAAAGTGAATCTTTATATTATTTGGAGTCGATCCCAAGCATAGGCTCCACACTTGTCAAAAGTGTGGAGATGATCCCAGAATAAGGCATTTGCGTTTGATTTTCGGTCAGTGAGAGTCGGGTTTGAATCTCACCATATAGGGAATTTGTCATGAAAGTGAATTCCTTATATTATTTGGAGTCGATCCCAGTATAGGCTCCACACTTCTCAAAAGTGTGGAGATGATCCCAGAATAAGGCATTTGCGTTTGATTTTCGGTCATGAGAGTCGGGTTTGAATCTCTGCATAGGGAATTTGTCATGAAAGTGAATTCTTTATATTATTTGGAGTCGATCCTTAGCATAGGTTCACACTTCTCAAAAGTGTGGAGATGATCCCAGAATAAGGCATTTGCGTTTGATTTTCGGTCATGAGAGTCGGGTTTGAATCTCACCATAGGGAATTTGTCATGAAAGTGAATTCTTTTATATTATTTGGAGTCGATCCTTATATTAGGCTCCACACTTCTCAAAAGTGTGGAGATGATCCCAGAATAAGGCATTTGCGTTTGATTTTGGTCGGAGAGTTTGGTTGAATCGCATAGGAATTTGTCATGAAAGTGAATTCTTTATATTATTTGGAGTCGATCCCAGCATAGGCTCCACACTTCTCAAAAAAGTGTGGAGATGATCCCAGAATAAGGCATTTGCGTTTGATTTTCGGTCATGAGAGTCGGGTTTGAATCTCTCCATAGGGAATTTGTCATGAAAGTGAATTCTTAATATTATTTGGAGTCGATCCCAGCATAGGCTCCACACTTCTCAAAAGTGTGGAGATGATCCCAGAATAAGGCATTTGCGTTTGATTTTCGGTCATGGAGTCGGGTTTGAATCTCTCCATAGGGAATTTGTCATGGAAAGTGAATTTTTATATTATTTGGAGTTGATCCTTAGCATAGGCTCCACACTTGTCAAAAGTGTGGGAGATGATCCCAGAATAAGGCATTTGCGTTTGATTTTCGGTCATGAGAGTCGGGTTTGAATCTCACCATAGGGAATTTGTCATGAAAGTGAATTCTTTATATTATTTGGAGTCGATCCTTCTAGCATAGGCTCCACACTTCTCAAAAGTGTGGAGATGATCCCAGAATAAGGCATTTGCGTTTGATTTTCGGTCATGAGAGTCGGGTTTGAATCTCACCATAGGGAATTTGTCATGAAAGTGAATTCTTTATATTATTTGGAGTCGATCCCAGCATAGGCTCCACACTTCTCAAAAGCGTGGAGATGATCCCAGAATAAGGCATTTGCGTTTGATTTTCGGTCATGAGAGTCGGGTTTGAATCTCTCCATAGGGAATTTGTCATGAAAGTGAATTTTTATATTATTTGGAGTCGATCCCAGCATAGGCTCCACACTTGTCAAAAGTGTGGAGATGATCCCAGAATAAGGCATTTGGTGTTTGATTTTCGGTCATGAGAGTCGGGTTTGAATCTCACCATAGGGAATTTGTCATGAAAGTGAATTCTTTATATTATTTTGAGTCGATCCTTAGCATAGGCTCCACACTTCTCAAAAGTGTGGAGATGATCCCAGAATAAGGCATTTGGTGTTTGATTTTTCGGTCATGAGAGTCGGGTTTGAATCTCTGCATAGGGAATTTGTCATGAAAGTGAATTATTTATATTAATTGGCGTCGATCCCAGCATAGGCTCCACACTTCTCAAAAGTGTGGAGATGATCCCAGAATAAGGCATTTGCGCGTTTGATTTTCGGGTCATGAGAGTCGGGTTTGAATCTCACCATAGGGAATTTGTCATGAAAGTGAATTCTTTATATTATTTGGAGTCGATCCCAGCATAGGCTCCACACTTCTCAAAAGTGTGGAGATGATCCCAGAATAAGGCATTTGCGTTTGATTTTCGGTCATGAGAGTCGGTTTGAATCTCTCCAGGGGGAATTTGTCATGAAAGTGAATTCTTTATATTATTTGGAGTCGATCCTGGCATAGGCTCCACACTTCTCAAAAGTGAGGAGATGATCCCAGAATAAGGCATTTGCGTTTGATTTTCGGTCATGAGAGAGTCGGGTTTGAATCTCACCATAGGGAATTTGTCATGAAAGTGAATTCTTTATATTATTTGGAGTCGATCCTTAAAGACAGTCTCCACACTTCTCAAAAGTGTGGAGATGATCCCAGAATAAGGCATTTGCGTTTGATTTTCGGTCATGAGAGTCGGGTTTGAATCTCACCCTATAGGGAATTTGTCATGAAAGTGAATTCTTTATATTATTTGGAGTCGATCCTGGATAGGCTCCACACTTCTCAAAAGTGTGGAGATGATCCCCAGAATAAGGCATTTGCGTTTGATTTTCGGTCATGAGAGTCGGGTTTGAATCTCTGCATAGGAATTTTGTCATGAAAGTGAATTCTTTATATTATTAGAGTCGTGATCCTGCATAGGCTCCACACTTCTCAAAAGTGTGAGGATGATCCTGTATCAAGGCATTTGCGTTTGGATTTTCGGTCGCGAGAGTCGGGGTTTTGAATCTCTCCATAGGGAATTTTGTCATGAAAGTGGAATTCTTAATATTATTTGGAGTCGATCCTTAGCATAGGCTCCACACTCCTCAAAAGTGTGGAGATGATCCCAGAATAAAGCATTTGCGTTTGATTTTCGGTCATGAGAGTCTGGTTTGAATCTCTCCACTAGGGAATTTGCCATGAAAGTGAATTCTTTATATTATTTGGAGTTGATCCCAGCATAGGCTCCACACTTGTCAAAAGTGTGGAGATGATCCCAGAATAAGGCATTTGCGTTTGATTTTCGGTCATGAGAGTCGGGTTTGAATCTCACCATAGGGAATTTGTCATGAAAGTGAATTCTTTATATTATTTGGAGTCGATCCCAGCATAGGCTCCACACTTCTCAAAAGTGTGGAGATGATCCCAGAATAAGGCATTTGCGTTTGATTTTCGGTCATGAGAGTCGGGTTTGAATCTCACCATAGGGAATTTGTCATGAAAGTGAATTCCTTATATTATTTGGAGTCGATCAGCATAGGCTCCACACTTTCAAAAGTGTGGAGATGATCCCAGAATAAGGCATTTGCGTTTGATTTTCGGTCATGAGAGTCGGGTTTGAATCTCACCATAGGGAATTTGTCATGAAAGTGAATTCTTTATATTATTTTGGAGTCGATCCCAGGCTCCACACTTCTCAAAAGTGTGGAGATGATCCCAGAATAAGGCATTTGCTTGATTTTCGGTCATGAGAGTCGGGTTTGAATCTCTCCAGTGAATTTGTCATGAAAGTGAATTCTTTATATTATTTGGAGTCGATCCCAGCATAGGGTCCACACTTCTCAAAAGTGTGGAGATGATCCCAGAATAAGGCATTTGCGTTTGATTTTCGGTCATGAGAGTCGGGTTTGAATCTCACCATAGGGAATTTGTCATGAAAGTGAATTCTTTATATTATTTGGAGTCGATCCCAGACAGGCTCCACACTTGTCAAAAGTGGGGAGATGATCCCAGAATAAGGCATTTGCGTTTGATTTTCGGTCATGAGAGTCGGGTTTGAATCTCTCCATAGGGAATTTGTCATGAAAGTGAATTCTTTATATTATTTGGAGTCGATCCCAGCATAGGCTCCACACTTCTCAAAAGTGTGTGGAGATGATCCCAGAATAAGGCATTTGCGTTTGATTTTCGGTCATGAGAGTCGGGTTTGAATTCCTCCATAGGGAATTTGTCATGAAAGTGAATTCTTTATATTATTTGGAGTCGATCCCAGCATAGGCTCCACACTTCTCAAAAGTGTGGAGATGATCCCAGAATAAGGCATTTGCGTTTGATTTTCGGTCACGAGAGTCGGGTTTGAATCTCTCCATAGGGAATTTGTCATGAAAGTGAATTCTTTATATTATTTGGAGTCGATCCCAGTATAGGCTCCACACTTGTCAAAAAGTGTGGAGATGATCCCAGAATAAGGCATTTGCGTTTGATTTTCTGGTCATGAGAGTCGGGTTTGAATCTCTCCATAGGGAATTTGTCATGAAAGTGAATTCTTTATATTATTTGGGAGTCGATCCTAGCATAGGCTCCACACTTCTCAAAAGTGTGGAGATGATGCCAGAATAAGGCATTTGCGTTTGATTTTCGGTCATGAGAGTCGGGTTTGAATCTCACCATAGGGAATTGGTCATGAAAGTGAATTCTTTTATATTATTTGGAGTCGATCCTAGCATAGGCTCCACACTTCTCAAAAGTGTGGAGATGATCCCAGAATAAGGCATTTGCGTTTGATTTTCGGTCATGAGAGTCGGGTTTGAATCTCACCATATGGAATTTGTCATGAAAGTGAATTCTTTATATTATTTGATTCAATCCTGAGATAGTCTACTACTTTCAAAAAGTGTGGAGATGATCCCAGAATAAGGCATTTGCGTTTGATTTTCGGTCATGAGAGTCGGGTTTGAATCTCTCCATAGGGAATTTTGTCATGAAAGTGAATTCTTTATATTATTTTGGAGTCGATCCCAGCATAGGCTCCACACTTCTCAAAAGTGTGGAGATGATCCCAGAATAAAGCATTTGCGTTTGATTTTCTTTGGTCATGAGAGCTTTCTGGTTTGAATCTCTCCATAGGGAATTTGTCATGTAAGTGAATTCTTTATATTATTTGGAGTCGATCCCAGCATAGGCTCCACACTTCTCAAAAGTGTGGAGATGATCCCAGAATAAGGCATTTGCGTTTGATTTTCGGTCATGAGAGTCGGGTTTGAATCTCACCATAGGAATTTGTCATGAAAGTGAATTCCTTTATATTATTTTGAGTCGATCCCAGCATAGGCTCCACACTTGTCAAAAGTGTGGAGATGATCTCAGAATAAGGCATTTGCGTTTGATTTTCGGTCATGAGAGTCGGGTTTGAATCTCTCCATAGGGAATTTGTCATGAAAGTGAATTCTTTATATTATTTGAGTCGATCCTTAGCATAGGCTCCACACTTCTCAAAAGTGTGGAGATGATCCCAGAATAAGGCATTTGCGTTTGATTTTCGGTCACGAGAGTCGGGTTTGAATCTCTCCATAGGGAATTTGTCATGAAAGTGAATTCTTTATATTATTTGGAGTCGATCCCAAGATAGGCTCCACACTTGTCAAAAGTGTGGAGATGATCCCAGAATAAGGCATTTGCGTTTGATTTTCGGTCATGAGAGTCGGGTTTGAATCTCTCCATAGGGAATTTGTCATGAAAGTGAATTCTTTATATTATTTGGAGTCGATCCCAGTATAGGCTCCACACTTCTCAAAAGTGTGGAGATGATGCCAGAATAAGGCATTTGCGTTTGATTTTCGGTCATGAGAGTTTGGTTTGAATCTCACCATAGGGAATTGGTCATGAAAGTGAATTCTTTATATTATTTGGAGTCGATCCCAGCATAGGCTCCACACTTCTCAAAAGTGTGTGGAGATGATCCCAGAATAAGGCATTTGCGTTTGATTTTCGGTCATGAGAGTCGGGTTTGAATCTACCATATGGAATTTGTCATGAAAGTGAATTCTTTATATTATTTGGATTCAATCCCGGCATATGCTCCACACTTCTCAAAAGTGTGGAGATGATCCCAGAATAAGGCATTTGCGTTTGATTTTCGGTCATGAGAGTCGGGTTTGAATCTCTCCATAGGAATTTGTCATGAAAGTGAATTCTTTATATTATTTGGAGTCGATCCCAGTATAGGCTCCACACTTCTCAAAAGTGTGGAGATGATCCCAGAATAAAGCATTTGCGTTTGATTTTTGTCATGAGAGTCGGGTTTGAATCTCTCCATAGGAATTTGTCATGTAAGTGAATTCTTTATATTATTTGGAGTCGATCCCAGCATAGGCTCCACACTTCTCAAAAGTGTGGAGATGATCCCAGAATAAGGCATTTGCTTTTGATTTTCGGTCAAGAGAGTCGGGTTTGAATCTCTCCATAGGGAATTTGTCACAGAAAGTGAATTCTTTATATTTTGGAGTCGATCCCAGCATAGGCTCCACACTTCTCAAAAGTGTGGAGATGATCCCAGAATAAGGCATTTGCGTTTGATTTTCGGTCATGAGAGTCGGGTTTGAATCTCACCAGGGAATTTGTCATGAAAGTGAATTCTTTATATTATTTGGAGTCGATCCCAGCATAGGCTCCACACTTTCAAAAGTGTGGAGATGATCCTGAATAAGGCATTTGCGTTTGATTTTCGGTCATGAGAGTCGGGTTTGAATCTCTCCATAGTGAATTTGTCATGAAAGTGAATTGTTTATATTATTTGGAGTCGATCCCAGCATAGGCTCCACACTTCTCAAAAGTGTGGAGATGATCCCAGAATAAGGCATTTGCGTTTGATTTTCGGTCATGAAGAGTCGGGTTTGAATCTCTCCGTAGTGAATTTGTCATGAAAGTGAATTCTTTATATTATTCCAGGTCGATCCCAGCATAGGGTCCACACTTCTCAAAAGTGTGGAGATGATCCCAAGGATAAGGCATTTGCGTTTGATTTTCGGTCATGAGAGTCGGGTTTGAATCTCACCATAGGGGAATTTGTCATGAAAGTGAATTCTTTATATTATTTGGAGTCAATCCCAGCATAGGCTCCACACTTCTCAAAAGTGTGGAGATGATCCCAGAATAAGGCATTTGCGTTTGATTTTCGGTCATGAGAGTCGGGTTTGAATCTCACCATAGGGAATTTGTCATGAAAGTGAATTCTTTATATTATTTGGAGTCGATCAGCATAGGCTCCACACTTCTCAAAAGTGTGGAGATGATCCCAGAATAAGGCATTTGCGTTTGATTTTCGGTCATGAGAATCGGGTTTGAATCTCACCATGGGAATTTGTCATGAAAGTGAATTCTTTATATTATTTGGAGTCAATCCCAGCATAGGCTCCACGCTTCTCAAAAGTGTGGAGATGATCCCAGAATAAGGCATTTGCGTTTGATTTTCGTTCATGAGAGTCGGGATTGAATCTCTCCATAGGGAATTTGTCATGAAAGTGAATTCTTTATATTATTTGGAGTCGATCCCAGCATAGGCTCCACACTTCTCAAAAGTGTGGAGATGATCCCAGAATAAGGCATTTGCGTTTGATTTTCGGTCATGAGAGTCGGGTTTGAATCTCTCCATAGGGGAATTTGTCATGAAAGTGAATTCTTTATATTATTTGGAGTCGATCCCAGCATAGGCTCCACACTTCTCAAAAGTGTGGAGATGATCCCCAGAATAAGGCATTTGCTTTTGATTTTCGGTCATGAGAGTCGGGTTTGGATCTCACCATAGGGAATTTGTCCTTGAAAGTGAATTCTTTATATTATTTGGAGTCGATCCCAGCATAGGCTCCACACTTCTCAAAAGTGTGAGATGATCCCAGAATAAGGCATTTGCGTTTGATTTTCGGTCATGAGAGTCGGGTTTGAATCTCACCATAGAGAATTTGTCATGAAAGTGAATTCTTTATATTATTTGGAGTCGATCCCAGCATAGGCTCCACACTTCTCAAAAGTGTGGAGATGATCCCAGAATAAGGCATTTGCGTTTGATTTTCGGTCATGAGAGTCGGGTTTGAATCGCTCCATAGGGAATTAGTCATGAAAGTGAATTCTTTATATTATTTGGAGTCGATCCCAGCATAGGCTCCACACTTCTCAAAAGTGTGGAGATGATCCCAGAATAAGGCATTTGCGTTTGATTTTCGGTCATGAGAGTCGGGTTTGAATCTCTCCATAGGGAATTTGTCATGAAAGTGAATTCTTTATATTATTTGGAGTCGATCCCAGCATAGGCTCCACACTTCTCAAAAGTGTGGAGATGATCCCAGAATAAGGCATTTGCGTTTGATTTTCGGTCATGAGAGTCGGGTTTGAATCTCACCATAGAGAATTTGTGTAAGTGAATTCTTTATATTATTTGAGTCGATCCCAGCATAGGCTCCACACTTCTCTAAAGTGTGGAGATGATCCCAGAATAAGGCATTTGCGTTTGATTTTCGGTCATGAGAGTCGGGTTTGAATCTCACCATAGGGGAATTTGTCATGAAAAGTGGGTCTTTATATTATTTGGAGTCGATCCCAGCATTGGCTCCACACTTCTCAAAAGTGTTGAGATGATCCCAGAATAAGGCATTTGCGTTTGATTTTCGGTCATGAGAATCGGGTTTGAATCTCACCATAGGGAATTTGTCATGAAAGTGAATTCTTTATATTATTTGGAGTCAATCCCAGCAGAGGCTCCACACTTCTCGAAAGTGTGGAGATGATCCCAGAATAAGGCATTTGCGTTTGATTTTCGGTCATGAGAGTCGGGTCTGCATCTCTCCATAGGGAATTTGTCATGAAAGTTAATTCTTTATATTATTTGGAGTCAATCCCAGCATAGGCTCCACACTTCTCAAAAGTGTGGAGATGATCTAAGAATAAGGCATTTGCGTTTGATTTTCGGTCATGAGAATCGGGTTTGAATCTCACCATAGGGGAATTTGTCATGAAAGTGAATTCTTTATATTATTTGGAGTCAATCCCAGCAGAGGCTCCACACTTCTCGAAAGTGTGGAGATGATCCCAGAATAAGGCATTTGCGTTTGATTTTCGGTCATGAGAGTCGGGTTTGAATCTCACCATGGGGAATTTGTCATGAAAGTGAATTCTTTATATTATTTGGAGTCGATCCCAGCATAGGCTCCACACTTCTCAAAAGTGTGGAGATGATCCCAGAATAAGGCATTTGCGTTTGATTTTCGGTCATGAGAGTCCGGGTTTGAATCTCACCATAGGGAATTTGTCATGAAAGTGAATTCTTTATATTATTTGAGTCGATCCCAGCATAGGCTCCACACTTCCTCAAAAGTGTGGAGATGATCCCAGAATAAGGCATTTGCGTTTGATTTTCGGTCATGAGAATCGGGTTTGAATCTCACCATAGGGGAATTTGTCATGAAAGTGAATTCTTTATATTATTTGGAGTCAATCCCAGCATAGGCTCCACACTTCTCGAAAGTGTGGAGATGATCCCAGAATAAGGCATTTGCGTTTGATTTTCGGTCATGAGAGTCGGGTTTGCATCTCTCTCCATAGGGAATTTGTCATGAAAGTGAATTCTTTATATTATTTGGAGTCAATCAGCATAGGCTCCACACTTCTCAAAAGTGTGGAGATGATCCCAGAATAAGGCATTTGCGTTTGATTTTCGGTCATTAGAATCGGGTTTGAATCTCACCATAGGGAATTTGTCATGAAAGTGAATTCTTTATATTATTTGGAGTCAATCCCAGCAGAGGCTCCACACTTCTCGAAAGTGTGGAGATGATCCCAGAATAAGGCATTTGCGTTTGATTTTCGGTCATGAGAGTCGGGTTTGCATCTCTCCATAGGGAATTTGTCATGAAAGTGAATTCTTTATATTATTTGGAGTCAATCCCAGCATAGGCTCCACACTTCTCAAAAGTGTGGAGATGATCCCATAATAAGGCATTTGCGTTTGATTTTCGGTCATGAGAGTCGGGTTTGAATCTCACCATAGGGAATTTGTCATGAAAGTGAATTCTTTATATTATTTGGAGTCGATCCTATATAGGCCCACATTTCAAAAGTGGAGATGATCCCAGAATAAGGCATTTGCGTTTGATTTTCGGTCATGAGAGTCGGGTTTGAATCTCACCATAGGGAATTTGGCTTTGAAAGTGAATTCTTCATATTATTTGGAGTCGATCCCAGTACAGGGCTCCACACTTCTCAAAAGTGTGGAGATGATCCCAGAATAAGGCATTTGCGTTTGATTTTCGGTCATGAGAATCGGGTTTGAATCTCACCATAGGTAACTCGTCGAAAGTGAATTCTTTATATTATTTGGAGTCAACTCTAGCAGAGGCTCCACACTTCTCGAAAGTGTGGAGATGATCCCAGAATAAGGCATTTGCGTTTGATTTTCGGTCATGAGAGTCGGGTTTGCATCTCTCCATAGGGAATTTGTCATGAAAGTGAATTCTTTATATTATTTGGAGTCAATCCCAGCATAGGCTCCACACTGGGCATTTGCGTTTGATTTTCGGTCATGAGAGTCGGGTTTGAATCTCACCATAGGGAATTTGTCATGAAAGTGAATTCTTTTATTATTTGGAGTCGATCCCAAGATAGGCTCCACACTTCTCAAAAGTGTGAGATGATCCCAGAATAAGGCATTTGCGTTTGATTTTCGGTCATGAGAGTCGGGTTTGAATCTCACCATAGGGAATTTGTCATGAAAGTGAATTCTTTATATTATTTGGAGTCGATCCCAGCATAGGCTCCACACTTCTCAAAAGTGTGGAGATGATCCCAGAATAAGGCATTTGCGTTTGATTTTCGGTCATGAGAATCGGGTTTGAATCTCACCATAGGGAATTTGTCATGAAAGTGAATTCTTTATATTATTTGGAGTCAATCCCAGTATAGGCTCCACACTTCTCAAAAGTGTGGAGATGATCCCAGAATAAGGCATTTGCGTTTGGATTTTCGGTCATGAGAGTCGGGTTTGAATCTCACCGTTAGGAATCGGTCATGAAAGTGAATTCCTTATATTATTTGGAGTCGATCCCAGCATTGGCTCCACACTTCTCAAAAGTGTGGAGATGATCCCAGAATAAGGCATTTGCGTTTGATTTTCGGTCATGAGAATCGGGTTTGAATCTCACCATAGGGAATTTGTCATGTAGTGAATTCTTTATATTATTTGGAGTCAATCCCAGCATAGGCTCCACACTTCTCGAAAGTGTGGAGATGATCCCAGAATAAGGCATTTGCGTTTGATTTTCGGTCATGAGAGTCGGGTTTGCATCTCTCCATAGGGAATTTGTCATGAAAGTGAATTCTTTATATTATTTGGAGTCAATCCCAGCATAGGCTCCACACTTCTCAAAAGTGTGGAGATGATCCCAGAATAAGGCATTTGCGTTTGATTTTCGGTCATGAGAATCGGGTTTGAATATCACCATAGGGAATTTGTCATGAAAGTGAATTCTTTATATTATTTGGAGTCAATCCCAGCAGAGGCTCCACACTTCTCGAAAGTGTGTAGATGATCCCAGAATAAGGCATTTGCCTTTGATTTTCGGTCATGAGAGTCGGGTTTGCATCTCTCCATAGGGAATTTGTCATGAAAGTGAATTCTTTATATTATTTGGAGTCAATCCCAGCATAGGCTCCACACTTCTCAAAAGTGTGGAGATGATCCCAGAATAAGGCATTTGCGTTTGATTTTCGGTCATGAGAGTCGGGTTTGAATCTCACCATAGGGAATTTGTCATGAAAGTGAATTCTTTATATTATTTGGAGTCGATCCCAGCATAGGCTCCACACTTCTCAAAAGTGTGGAGATGATCCCAGAATAAGGCATTTGCGTTTGATTTTCGGTCATGAGAGTCGGGTTTGAATCTCACCATAGGGAATTTGTCATGAAAGTGAATTCTTTATATTATTTGGAGTCGATCCCAGCATAGGCTCCACACTTCTCAAAAGTGTGGAGATGATCCCAGAATAAGGCATTTGCGTTTGATTTTCGGTCATGAGAATCGGGTTTGAATCTCACCATAGGGAATTTGTCATGAAAGTGAATTCTTTATATTATTTGGAGTCAATCCCAGCATAGGCTCCACACTTCTCAAAAGTGTGGAGATGATCCCAGAATGAGGCATTTGCGTTTGATTTTCGGTCATGAGAGTCGGGTTTGAATCTCACCATAGGGAATTTGTCATGAAAGTGAATTCTTTATATTATTTGGAGTCGATCCCAGCATTGGCTCCACACTTCTCAAAAGTGTGGAGATGATCCCAGAATAAGCCATTTGCGTTTGATTTTCGGTCATGAGAATCGGGTTTGAATCTCACCATAGGGAATTTGTCATGAAAGTGAATTCTTTATATTATTTGGAGTCAATCCCAGCATAGGCTCCACACTTCTCGAAAGTGTGGAGATGATGCCAGAATAAGGCATTTGCGTTTGATTTTCGGTCATGAGAGTCGGGTTTGCATCTCTCCATAGGGAATTTGTCATGAAAGTGAATTCTTTATATTATTTGGAGTCAATCCCAGCATAGGCTCCACACTTCTCAAAAGTGTGGAGATGATCCCAGAATAAGGCATTTGCGTTTGATTTTCGGTCATGAGAGTCGGGTTTGAATCTCACCATAGGGAATTTGTCATGAAAGTGAATTCTTTATATTATTTGGAGTCAATCCCAGCATAGGCTCCACACTTTTTACTTCCGACTATGACAAACGAGCGACTTTTTTGGAAAGTGACTTCTTGATATTTTGTAGAGGCGATCCCAATATAAGGAACATTACACTTTGCTTTGCGATCATGACAGTCGGGTGCAAATCTCCAATATAAATAGCAGCTGATTCTGCCTGTCATGGAAGTCTAAACTACGACAGAAACAGTAGTGAATACTTTGAGTTAATTATAGCTTACAACATTCTGTTTCCTTCAAATGTTTTTGCTTCGAATATCAACACTGAGATGACAATAAGACAATTTTTTAAATCTTCATAGTAAGCCACCGGGGCAGAGAAAATATGGAATTCTTTGGCACGAACCATTTTAAATTTCCTGAAGCATCAGTTAAATGCCATACGTGAAACACACTTGAGCGATCATGTGTCGAAAGAGATGTGCCATACGTGAAACACACTTGAGCGATCATGTGTCGAAAGAGATATAACTGACTGGGCAGAAGTTTATCCCGCAGTAGGTTGCCATTGCCTTCTGCGGTATAGAACCCAATCTGTCCAGTTATTTAAATCATAGCTGGAAGGAAGGGACGGATTAATACCATTCCCAAGGGTATTTGTGCGTAAGTAAATGCAATGGATTCAGCTGGAATTCGAACTCGGCTCCACGATTTCTTGTTCCGAACCGATATCCACTACGCCACAACGCACATCCTGAAGTATATGTGGGTGAAAAGTTGGATATTCTTATAAGCCACGTGTCTTCTGATGTATACGATATCTTCAGCTACTGTACAGATTTTGAAGAAGTTATTAACATGTTAAGGCACTTTTCGTCCAACTAAAAAAACAAAAACTCAACAGGCTAGAGAAGCGTTGGATAAATACCTGTATTTAATGCAGAAGGTAGCAGAGGAAAGTAACAAGAAAAGACTAGAAATAAACCGCACGAAAACTGAATACATGGTCATCAATAAAATGCCAAATACAGGTCGGGGATATCAGAATCAAGCAGGTACATAAATGTAAATGCCTGGGAAGTGTTATAACAGAAGACGGAAAGTGCGACACAGAGATCCGAAGGCGAATTGAAATGGCGAAGGAAGAATTCCAGAAGTTGAATAAGGTATTAAGAAATGGGACAATTTTGCTAGAAACTAGGAAGAGAGTACTGGATTGCTACGTGATGTCCGTCCTTCAATATGGCAGTGAATGCTGAACAATATCATCAATGTTGAAGGAAAAACTTGAAGCAACTGAAATGTGGTTCTACAGAAAATATCATGGATCGAGCATGTGAGCAATGATGAGTTGTTGGAAAGAATGGAAACAAAAAGGAAATTAATACTGAGCATCAGGAGAGACAGCTAACGTTCCTGGGACATGCAATGAGGAAGGAGGTCTTGGAGAACCTGATACTAACAGGCTAGATAGAGGAAAAAAGAGATAGGGGAAAGCAGCGGATAACATATTTGAAGGAACTCATCAAGTGGATCATGGAACGAGGTTTGCATGGTGTAACAGGAGAAGGCGTGCTAAGAGCCACCAGGGATAGGGAAACGTGGAAATCCATGATCGCCTACGTCCGGAAAGGATATGGCAAATAAAAGAAGAATGCATGTTCTAGTGAAGGATTATAAATTCAAAAATATTACAATTCAAGTAAGTACTCAAGAGGAAGCTATGAGAGATGCTTTTATTTCTTGGTTGTCTGCACCTTCTATCCGGCAGAAACTTTTTGAAAACAAAATACTCCCGACTCAACGAAGCTAAAAATCAATTGCAATGTGAAGATAGCGCTATCATAAACTCTGAAGCCTAGTTTGTTGATACTCAAACAAGTAATCAATGAAAGCCTGGATTAAAGCCTTAACTACTCAACAAGTATAAAATAAAAAATAAAAATAATTCTTGGACATCCGCTGATTGTAAGTTTCTATGAAAAGAAAGGTGTTTTTTTTCTTCTGCAGAGGAACTAGGGCTCTGGAATTAACTGTACGGTTCAAGGAACAAATTGCTACAATTGTAAGAATGAAGTTCATTTCTCTGAAGTGTGTCGTTTGAAAGATAATAACTCTTCCGCTCTGTATACCCACTATAGCCATGGTAATTAAAACCATGTTGAAATGTTCCGTGAAGAAAAAACTCACTCAGATAATATATTGGGGAAGTAGTTATAGTTATATCAAAATCAAGATATCTCAGTCTTAAAGGTTTAGTCTTGACTTGTTACTAAAAACTTTAGCGGTCCTCGGCATGAAAGCAAACTGCATCCGGCAGCAATGCTACTGGTTGGGAGGTTGAGAGGAAAATGGAACCACCTCTTAATTGCTGTTGTTCCCAGGTCTACCCTGATCTGAAGTGGTAGCACCTGTTAGGGTCCCAACTATGGGAAAATAGTTAATCCTCCCCCAAATGGAGATCAAAAGATTGTGAATGTATAAAAATAGACTTTTATGGAATATATACTTAAAAATAGACTTATAAAAAATATAAATTTTTGTAGAAGAATTTTACCAACAATACATTTTTAAAGAAAAAAAATATTACCATAACACATTTTAAAAGGAAAATATTATTCTGAGCAAAACATTTTTGAATAAAAAACTAGAAGACATTTTCAGTTTCTAAAACAAAAAAGAATAAAAACAAAATATTTCATTAAAATCTGACTACATCAACCTTCTCGCCATAAAAGAACATTAAAAGATATAATAATAACACACGTTTTAGCATTAAATAACCCACAGAGGTGTTGATATGCCGTTAAACAAAACTCAAACTCAAAAACTTTATGACAATGTAAAGCCAATTTCACGATGGCTATTGAAACTTACATAAAATGTAATTTATCCTTAATGTATGATTTGAGTGCTGATGTGATCCTCGTGCAAAACATTAAAGACTTGCTCCAAAAAATAAAGATGTTATATGAGTGTGAGAGACCACCTCCAAAACTGGGTGTACCAGCAACCATGAAGATTTCGCCTCCTTCTCTGTTTGAAAATCTCCCACCAGACTGCAGACCTACATCTGTGAAAATACTCCCGAGAAGAGGATGTATTCATAAGGAAAGAAATAAAAATCCTGTTGGGTTCAGATATCATAGCTCTCTGTCGTATCTTTAAGAACTAAAAACGAAAAGAAAAGCTAATCATAGATCACTAGCAGTATAGCCCGGCGTTAATGTGTGTAATGAAAACTTTTATATATACATTATCAATTTTCTGCACGATTGTAAGAACTGCAACTTTGAAACCTCTGAATATCGTTTCTTATGTTTTTGTCTATGAGTGTATCAAATTTGATTAAAATCGGACTACTCCTTCTATAACCCGATTTTTTCGATTATCGATTTTCAATAGTTACTGGGGGTACCTCGACACAAAACCTAGCTAAGAACACTCACAGACGCTTATAGTACAACTGTGTAAACTTTCAAGAAAATCGGTTCAGCCATTTCGGAGTCTATAGATAATGTATACACACATACAGACACACACAGAGACAAAGTTCCATTTATAAATAAATTTAAATAGATATATTTAGATAGATACACTAACGATAAATCATTTTAACTTAAAAAACCTAATATTACAAAAATGGTTTCGGAATTAACAAAGAATAGTCTGAACCCTAAATTTGGCCTAAAATCAATCGGAAATCGTTTTATCTGAGGTTTAAAACTTTAATTGTCCTTAACTGTGTATAGCCACGAATTGTGCTTCTCATGAAGTTTTGTTCCTTAGTGGTTGACAATTCCTGGAAAAGTGCTCATGAGTAACTACGTTTAGAACAACAAGTACGAACCTGATGTACAATAAGTTGAGCTGATTTCGGTGAAAACCTCGGGTGGATTCTCTATATCTTTTCGAGTAATATTTTTATGGAAATAAGAAGCTTGTTTCGCGAGAGCTCTGAATTTAAGCGTGCTACTAGATTGCCATTTAGGTCCCACCCTTTTACCGTTGAAATAGTTAAACATAACCGTATCTTCTGCGCAACCAGCTTCCTTTCCCGCACTCCCCACCTGTAGAATTTCCTTTCATTTACTCGCATCCCTTATAGCTACAAACTCTAAAAGTTTAAATGCAACAACAATTCCCATCTTATATCGTTTCCCATATTTCTTTTACCCTTACTTCGACATCTCCTGTTACTTGTTCTTTTGTCAGTTTTTCCTTTTTTCTCACAGTGAAGCCCTGTGTACAAGTAATGGCCCTGCCTTGCTTAATATGGTAAGATTATAAAAAAAAAAGCAAAAAATGAATGCATTGTCTTTATTTTATGTATACACTATCGACCATAATTATTAGACCAACCGAGTTTTTTTAAAAGAAATGATGTATTTCATACTATTTTTAGTATCCATTGCCAAGCGGATAATTCTAAATGAAAATAGAATGGTTCTTTTGTTATTATTACTTTCCAAAATTTTACAAGGCAAATGGCGACAATTTACCCATCGCACCCTGTAGATTTGCTATATATACATATATATGCATACACCACCGGCCATAATTATTAGGTCACCCCAGTGTTTTAAAAGAAATGATGTATTTCATACTATTTTTAGTACCTATTGCCAAGCGGATAATTCTAAATGAAAATAGAATGGTTCTTTTGTTATTATTACTTTCCAATATTTACAAGGCAAATAGCGACAATTTACCCATCGCACCCTGTAGATTTGCTATATATACATATATATGCATACACCACCGGCCATAATTATTAGGTCACCCCAGTGTTTTAAAAGAAATGATGTATTTCATACTATTTTTAGTATCTATTGCCAAGTGGATAATTCTAAATGAAAATAGAATGGTTCTTTTGTAAATATTACTGTAAATTTTATTCTTTCATTGATGAAACTGCAATATAGGTAATTATTAATTATTTATAAATTCATTTGATGCACATGTTATAATGCAGTATTAACAAAATAATGTTAACAATGCATGTTTTTGAGCATATCCCTATTAGGTCTTTTTTAAGTACACACAGGAAACCTTCCAAAATCTCTCCGTAACATTCTAATCAATAATACAACTATAATAGCATCATACAAGATTAAAAGATGGCTAGAATTAATGGAAGCATTATTAATAAAAAAGAAAAAGCCAACACCCAACAACACCAACTATGAACACGGCCACAATGTGCTCGCCGTATCTGGAATATCAAACATTACTATGACTCTACATACATACGCAAACACTTTAAAGTAAAATAAAATTTTCTTTATTAATGGCTAAAAATATAGCGAGGTCGTTCAGTATCTCACGGACCACAGGCTCCTCTCGGACAAACAGTATGGCTTCCGCTTCACGAGGTCTACTGCTGATATGCTAATGACCATCTGGATATCTCTAAAGCATTCGACAGAGTATGGCATGCCGGCTTTCTACGGAAACTGCGAAGCTACGGCATTACTGGACTTTTGTTGGACTTAATCCAGTCATTCCTCTCCAACCGCACACTGAAGGTGGTTTTAAACGGACATGCTTCCCAGAACTACCCTACAAACGCGGGTGTCCCCCAAGGCTTTATCCTAGGTCCTACGCTCTTTCTAATCTACATCAATGATCTCCCCGATGTCATAAGATCACAAGTAGGCATGTACGCTGATGATACCACAGTATACGGTTGCCTCGATAAAAAATCTGGTGTTGATGTCAAGGTGAGCCTCTTGGCTGAGCTTGAAAAGGACCTCCAATCCGTGGTGGATTGGGGTAGGAAATGGCTCGTAAAATTCAATTCTTACAAAACGAAGCTGCTGTCAATTAACCACCACAGACAACCGCACCTACCTCCCATTAGCATGGACCAGGCTTGCCTCCCAGAGAGTAAAACACTGCGCCTCCTTGGTCTCACACTCTCAGCGGACCTCAAGTGGAATGAATACGTCGAATCAATTGCTAAATCCGCTGCTATGAAAGTCGGCTCTTTGTGCAGGGCCCGGAAATTCTTTCCGTCTGAATCTATCCTGTACTTATACAAATTGACCATCCGCCCCTATTTTGAATACTGTTGCCACATCTGGTCTTGTGCCCCTGTTATTCTCCTCGAGGTTTTTGACAAAATACAGCGAAGAATCTGTAATGTGATTGATACAAACTTAGCTGACAGCCTGCAGTCACTCTCTCACCGGCGTGACGTGGCTTCCCTGTGCCTCTTCTATAAATACTTTCACGGCTTCTGCTCCAATGAATCTCTGGTGCCCCGTAGGTACGAATTTGCACGAGATACTAGATTAGCAACTAGGTCCCACCATTTTACAGTGAAACCGATGAAATGTAACCGCAATTTCTACTCCAACAGCTTCTTTTCTCGCACTTCCCGCCTGTGGAATTCTCTTCCGCACGCTTGCTTCCCCGACGGCTATAACGTACAGGAGTTTAAATGTAATGTCAATAGACACCTCCTAACACACTAACCCACACCCATTCTCTCCAACTCTCCCCTTATGTACATCCTTACTCTTCTATCGTTCTGTGTAACCCCCTGCGCTATGGTGGCAGTGGAATGCCTTGCATGGGGTGACATGATTAAAAAAAAAAAGGCTTTGAGTAATAAAACATTCGTAGAGTTTTTATACAAATGATGTTCTGAAAAAAAATTATAAAGACACACAAAAAATTATTTAAAACTCAACCATAGCACTTTGCCTGTAATTTTTAACGAAGCTTTCATAAAAAGAGAGATTGCTGCGTAAAAACACAATTATATATATATATATATATATATATATATATATATATATATATAGTGTATCGAGGCAGCAAATAATTTTCTAAACATATACTGTTAAATATAAGAGACAATAAACGTCAATTATGTTTAATAATGAGCCGTTCTAAACGTTCTATTTTGGTTTTAATTTTAGTTGAAAATATAGACAAAAATTCTCCAGCATCTGAAGATGGCTCATGTAAGCCGAAAGCTTAGAACCAACTTAATAAAAAATTATCCATATGTTGGAGAATTTTTGTCTTTATTTTCAACTGAAATTAAAGCCAAAATACGACGTTTAGAACGGCTCATGATTAAACATAATAGACATTTATTGTCTCTTATATTTAACAGTATATGTTTAGAATATATATATATATATATATATATATATATATATATATATATATATATATATATAAACAGGACTGAAGGGCATCGATATGTAATTGCACAATTCTCTCTAAATGTACACGAGTGCAGAGTGATCATATTCAATTAAAAGACATCTTGGACAACGAGTTAACGGTTAATCTAGTTTTACGGCAATGGTTCTTCGGGCATTTTTCCATCTAGTAGAACACATTTTCTAATACGAATGGTGCAGGTTTGTATGCGAGTATGGTTAGTATTTAAGGAAATGAACATCTCAGCTTTCCATAGTTTACTTGGATTCTTGGACACAAATGAGCGTCGAATCATTATTCCATCAACAACCTAGATTTTCATTTTTCACTCTAAGTGTCAAAATGAAATATAACGACATTGATCGTCGCCCATTTTTATAATCACTGCTTGAACATATCTATTCATTTGCATATATCTTTTCAAAAAGATGAAACTATGTTCATTCTTCGATCTTTTAAAATGGAGAGTAAGAGTCCTGACGGTCTGAAAATCGTTTGCAAATAAAATCGAATAGCCAATAAGTTGATATTTTCGACTCTTTCAATTGAATTTGCGCAAGCGCGCACACACGCACTTACAGACACCCACAGAGACGCATAGAGCTATATATATATATATATATATATATATATATATATATATATATATATATGACTAGCAATATAACCCGGTGTTGCTCGGGTGTAATGAAAGCTTTAAAACTAATCCATGGTCCTGGAGCTCAGACTCTTTGCACGTTGGCACGAAAGACTAAAAAGCAATAGTTGTTTCCAGTTAAAGCGAAACCGTAGACTGAAAGAAAAATGAATGGATGTAAGTCAAATTTTGATTTCTTGGTATCGATATCAAATAAGTTTTTTTACGTCGTCAACTGAATTTTGAAGGCTAAGACTAAGAACTACAATTATTCCTACTTAGAGCCAAACCCGAAGCAAAAACTCAAATAAAAGAGCTGAAAAAAATAAAGACATACAGGCAGATAAACAGACACACGCACAAACAACTTGCCTTTTATATATATATATGTTATCGTTTTTCTGCTCTATTGTAAGAACTGCAACCTTGAAACTTCTGAATATTGTTTCTTATGTTTTTGTCTATGAGTGTATCAAATTTGATTAAAATCGGACCACTCCTTCTGTAACCCGACTTTTTCGATTATCGATTTTCGATATTTATCGGGGATACCTCGACACAAAACCTAGCTAAGAACACTCGCAGATGCTTTTAGTACAACTGTGTCAATTTTCAAGAAAATCGGTTCGGCCGTCTCGGAATCTATAGTTAACGGACACACAGAGACAGACAGACAGACACACACACACACACACACACAGACAGACAGACAGACAGACAAAGTTTAGATGATTAGATAAGTAAAAACAGGTCGGATAAATGTGCCTTTAATCAAATATGTGTCATTTAACCAAGCTTCTTCAGAGAATTTTTAAATACGGATGATTTAATTTTTAAAAAATTTTTCGCACGCATATACTTACATTCATCATAAACGTCTAGTGTTTTTTATTACACGTGATACACAGAATTAAATAGACATTTTAGTTTTACCTCAACATTCAAAATAATCATCCACTTCTCTATTACAAGTGACACGTATGTGACCAATAAAATCAAACCCCAATCAACATATTTGTGTATGTAGACTTTTAAATATTAAAAAATGAAATTCGTCTTTAAAGAATATTTGTAGAAGCTTGTTAAAATGAAATATTTTAGATTAAATTCACTTTTTCTTACCGTGACTTCCTCTGCACGTCCCTTGGAACAATGTTTTAGTCTTCCCGTCGAAGACTGTGCATCAGAGGTTTCCTCCTGGGTTAAGGCTGCCATTGACGCTTTCATCCCTGCCAGGAAATTTCAGCTTAAATCCCATTCGTCTCCCTGGTTCTCGCTCGCTTGCTCGGCCGCTATTGCCCACCGGTATCACTTCTTCCGGCTTTATCGTAGCCACGCGTCGGACCAAAACAGGCACCTTTTCACCTCAGCTCGTAATAAGTGTAAAAAGATACTTAACGAAGCTAAGATGCTGTTTGGTGCCAGAATGAAGCACCGCATAGCATCCTCTGAGTTCGGAGCCAAAGACTACTGGCGCCTCTGTAAAAGCGGGCTAAACAAGAGTAAGTCCTCAATACCACCACTAATCAACGAGTTTGAGGTTCTCGCCTCCTCAGCGGACAAGGCTGAATGCTTTGCCCGTAGATTCTCGACCAATTTGTGTCGGGATTCATCTGGAGTCCAGACACCCGATTTCCCATCTAGAACTGAGACCCAATTGAATCACGTCCACATCACGCCCTCGCTGATTTCTAGCATAATATCGAAATTGACCCTCATAAAGCGAGTGGTGGGGACGGAATCCCAATCATAGTCTTGAAGAAATGTGCCCCTGAACTCTCTTCTGTCCTTTCTCAGCTCTACAACCTCTGCCTATCTTCCGCCTGCTTTCCTTCCTGTTGAAAGTCTTCTTCTGTGGGTCCAATATTCAAGAACACTGGGGAACCATCGGACCCCGCAAATTACCGCCCTATCAGCCTTCTTCCGATCTTCGGCAAAGTGTTCGAAGCCATTATCAATGCCGAGGTCATTCAGCATCTCACGGACCACGGGCTCGTATCGGACAAACAGTATAACTTCCGCTTCACCAGGTCTATTGTTGATATGCTAACGACCATCACCGAGTATATATACCAGGCTCTCGACAAGAATGGTGAAGCCCGAACTGTCGCCCTGGATATCTCCAAAGCATTCGACAGAGTATGGCATGACGGCCTTCTACGGAAACTGCGAAGCTACGGCATTAGTGAACTTTTGTTGGATTTAATCCAGTCATTACTCTCAAACCGCACACTGAAGGTGGTTTTAAACGGATATGCCTTCCAGAACTACCCTATAAACGTGGGTGTCCCCCAAGGCTCTATCCTAGGTCCTAGTTCTAATCTACATCAATGATCTCCCCGATGCCATAAGATCACAAGTAGGCATGTACGCCGACGATACCACAGTATACGCTCGCCTCGTTAAAAAATATGATGTTGACGATAAGGCGAACCTCGCGCCTGAGCTTGAAAAGGACCTCCAATCCGTGGTGGATTGGGGTAGAAAATGGCTCGTAAAATTCAATTCTTACAAAACGAAGCTGCTGTCAATTAACCACCACAGACAACCGCACCTCCCTCCCATCAGCATGGAACAGGCATGCCTCCCAGAGAGTAAAACACTACGCCTGCTTGACCTGACACTCTTAGCGGACCTCAAGTGGATTGACTACGTCGAATCCATTGCTACATCCGCTGCCATGAAAGTTGGCTCTCTGTGCAGAGCCCGGAAATTCTTTCCGCCTGAAACTATCCTGCACTTATACAAATCTATCATCCACCCGTGTTTTGAATACTGTTGCCACATCTGATCGCGTGCCCCTGCTATTCTCCTCGGGCTTCTTGACACAATACAGCGAAGAATCTGTAATGTGATTGATACCGACTTAGCTGACCGCCTGCAGTCACTCTCTCACCGGCGTGACGTGGCTTCCCTGTGCCTCTTCTACAAATACTTTCATGGCTTCTGGTCTCGATGAACTTAAATCACTGGTTCCCCCTAGGTGTGAATTCGCACGAGATACTAGATTGGCAACTAGGTCCCACCCTTTTACAGTGAAACCGATGAAATGTAACCGCAATTTCTACTCCAACAACTTCTTTTCTCGCACTTCCCGCCTGTGGACTTCCCTTCCGCATGCTTGCTTCCCCGACTGCTATAACGTCCAGGAGTTTAAATGTAAGGTCAATAGACACCTCCTAACACACTAACCCTCCCATTCTCCCCAACTCTTCCCCTATGTACATCCTAACTCGTCTATCGCCCTGTGTAACCCGCTGCGCTATAGTGGCAGTAGAATGCCTTGCTTGGGGTGACATGATTAAAAAAACAAAAATAAAAACTTCGGAATCAAACACCACTTTCTATTCTATCCGTTAACCCCCTTCCTTTGTAAAGCTAGACAAACCAAATTTTTAAATTTTTCACTTACAACTCAATCTAAACGTAAAATTGTCCAAAATCTAAAAATAAACGTTGACTGCTAACCTGTTTTTTTTGTTTTTGTTTTTTTGTGACGTAAATTTTTTAACTTCCGCCGGTGAGTTCTTAATCTTCAATTTTTTTTATTTGTTTTTTATTTCATTTTGAAATGTGGTAGTTGCCGATGAGATGTGAAATCTCTTAGAAATCTCATGTTGAAATGATCATTCAGCAGTTTTGAACTTCGATATTTATATATATATATTAAGCAGCATACATACCATCATTCAAACATGTTTCATTAAATAATATAGAAATATTGTGTTTAGGTTTATACAGATGAATTTCAGTAGTTCCTTCAATATCTTGATATTATAGGATACAAATCCTGTATCATCCCTCTACTAAAACACACAAAGTACAATTGCACTTCCGCAAAAGTGTGTTCAAACGACTAAAAACACTTAGGAAAAACCTAGACTAAAGAAAAATTCACAAGTTAGTGTGAAAAGAAAAGTTCTGGATCCTGATTGGATTAGTAAAAAAATCATATATGACGTTTTTTCCACCTAGAAGCGAAAACGCCTGCTGGAGCCGGCAACATGAGAAGCTTCACTATTTAAACCATGTTGGTTACTGTTCAAATTCAGTCCGACAGGGGAGCGGTTAGCTGACGCACCTCGTGGCAATGCAACAAAAGAAATTTTAAATACGGTCAGAATTGGAGCGGCATCTCGCCACAATGTAAGGAAGAAATTTCAAGCTGACTCAGTCGGGATTCTGCTTTACTGCCAATTTTCTTTTTCTTCATTTTCACTCTACGCCTCCAAAAAGAGCAACAACAACAACGACAACAGGACGCGCTAAATAAAATGTCTTTGTTTTACCTTCTCTCTCACTCTGTCGCCAGCTTACCCAAAAGAGGAAGAAACAGATGATTTTACATTCTGCTACTACACTACCATAAACTCTAAACTTCTGTGGACATTTTAAATACTTACATTTCTCTTTAAACAATTTTAACTACAAAACTACATGCATTTTCTCAATAAACAGTTTCCTTCTCCCGAGCATGTCATAGTGTTCAGTTAATAAAATTTAACTTATAATTTCCTTCTTACAATTTTGTCATTCTGTTAATAAATCTTTACTTTAATGTAAACACGAAATACTTTATCCTTCCCTATTCCAATATCCAATCATCAACTTTCTGATATCTAAATTGTGGGGACTTCGGACGTGTTTGGCACAAGGCCACTTTACCAAGCAAACCAATGCCCCTACAATATTAAGTTGAAAATCATCAATAAAAGCGCATCATCAATCAATGATGATGCGTTATTCATTTCCAGGGTTAAACTACAAAGACAAATTGTAATTGCGATAAGTTCTGCATTATTTTGTGATGGTGCCTTTCCAAAGACATGCATACAAGATCTATAATAGTCATTTAAAATTTTATTTATCCCTTGTAGTTGTAAGAATGTTACAATATCAATGTAATGCACATTTGATCTTTGTACTTTACCCGGAAAATAATCTTACAAAAACCGAAAGTACTTAGATTAGAACACCCCACCTTGATAAATTATATCTCAAAATCAAGAAACTGGTTTGATTACTGTAGATGATCAGAACAGAAATAGACAAATTATGTCTATATTATTAAATGGCATATCTATCTATCTATCTATCTATCTATCTATCTATCTATCTATCTATCTATCTATCTATCTATATATATATATATATATATATATACAAGGGTCATTCAATAAATAATACATATAGAAGCTTTCTTTTTTGTATTTTTCAACGTAGTCTCCCAGCAGTGTCACACACGTTTCCCATCTATGCACAAGGTTTCGTATTCCCTCAGCGTAAAAATGTTTCGAACGAAGTTTCAGCCAATCACTCACAGCACTTTTGACTTCATCGTCACTTTCAAACTTCGTGCCTCTCGTGAAAGCTTTCAAGGGACCAAACAGGTAAAAGTCTAAAGAGAAAAGGTCTGGGCTATAAGCGGGATGAGAGTGTAGTTCCCAGCCCAGCTAGTTGATAGTCCTCACCGTTTGGGCTTTTGTGTGAGGCTTTCGAGTAGGCAAGGTCATCATGGACAATTTTTTGTGCTGTCACAACAGATAGGCTCATAGTCCTTGCAATGTCATCCACTGTCACCCTTCGGTCAGGCTGAATGAGGTCATTGACTGATTCAATCACCTCAGCAGACATCACTTCTGTAGGCCTCCTAGGTCTGTCTTCATCCTCAACACTGCTCCATCCTTCTTTAAACAATATAGCCCACTTATAGACATTTTTTGGCTGAAACATGTGGCACCATACACGGTTGATATTCTCCTATGAAATTCAACTTGTTTGCATCCTTCAGCAATTAAAACCTTGATAGCTGACCTCTGTTCAATCCTGGAGCATGCTTTTCGGTCGGTCATCTTTGTTAAACTCAAAAACTCGCAAAGTTTTTTTTCAATCTGCAAAAAAATTAAACCCCTTTGAAAAAAAAGTAATGGAAAAAACATTTAAAAAAGTAAGCTTCTATCTGTGTTAGAAGTCCTTATATAAAAAAATTTCACCTTATTTATTGAATGACCTTCGTAGAAGACCGTATACCGAAAAATTCACCTTATTTATTGAATGACCCTCGTAGAAGACCGTATACCGAAAAATTCACCTTATTTATTGAACGACACTCGTAGAAGACCTTATACCAAAAAATTCACCTTATTCATTGAATGACCCTCGTAGAAGTCTTCATACCGAAAAATTCAACTTAATTATTGAATGACCCTCGTAGAAGTCCTTATACCGAAAAATTCACCTTATTTATTGAATGAACCTCGTAGAAGTCTTTATACCGAAAAATTCACCTTATTTATTGAATGACCCTCGTAGAAGTCCTTATACCGAAAAATTCACCTTATTTATTGAATGACCCTCGTATATATATATATATATATATATATATATATATATATATATATGGGGTAAAATAAGTATAACAACATTGATTATCTGCCATTTTTACAATCACTGCTAGAACATATCAGTTCATTTGGCTATATTTTTGAAAAAGGAGAAACTTTCTCATATTTCCATGTTTTAACATGAGAAGCGCCCTGACGGCCTGAAAATCCTTTGTCGTGAAAATCGATTTGCAGGTAAATTGATATTTAAGACACTTTCAATTGAATTTGCGTACACACACACACACACAAATACACACAGGCACGCACACACACACACTGACAATATCTTGATATTAACATGTAATTCATCAAGGAAGTAGCCGTAGTTTTTTTTCTAACGCAAATGTATTCAATCTACATAACAGTCTCTGTAATAGCATCGTGCAAAGCGTTGTTTAAGTCGGACGCAAGCGGGGACGATAACCCAAGAGCTTTTAAGCCAACATCAAAGTGAGGTCGGATATGACAATGCCGGAACTCTTGAGAACTACTGACAACAGATTATTTTTCTTCTCATCTTCTAATACGAGCACAAAACTTATGACTACGTACGGATCAAGGTTAACAGCCCCGTGGAATCTCTCCACACCACAATTAAGCATCGGAAGATGTCATGGTTTGGCCACGTCAGGCGGCCAAACAGCCTCTGCAAGACCACTGTGCAAAACGTTATTGAGGCCGGACGCAAGCGGGGAGCAAAAGATTGTCAGACAACTTCAAAAGATCTGCCAACAGATTATGTTCCTTCGCATCTTCTAATGGGGTCAGGATGAGACAACTAAAGTTCCTGGGACATGCAATAAGGAAGGAGTGTTTGGAGAACCTGATACTAACAGGCCAGATAGAGATGAAACAGAAACTGAGGAAAGCAGCGGATAACGTATTTGAAGGGTCTGAGCAGGTGGATGACAGACAAGGGGTTGCGTGGTGCTACAGGGGAAAGCATGCTGAGAGTCACCAGGGATAGGGAGTCGTGGAAGGCCATAATCGCCTACGTCCTGAATGGACAAGGCACATAGAAGAAAGAAAATGAGAGCACAATTCCTATGACTATGTACGGAGAAATATTAAACCTTTGACTATGTAGAAAGACTTTGAATGTTTTAAGTACTGGAGCTCAGAAAACTCATTAAGGAAAAACAAAAGAACTCCGGAATTTGTAGGTTAGGTTCTCAGACTAAACACAGAGGCCTACATCAAGTGGCTTGAGGCGACAAGGCTTCCCTGATTTAAGAAATTGACTGCTGAAAGATCCTATGTTGGGTAACCATGTCATCTGCACCATGTCACACCAGAAGATGAAGAATTCAGTCAAATAATTTCTGAGACCAGATAAGCCTTCACATTTTTCCACCTAACACCCCAGACTGCAACTTCCTTGATTATTATGAGTAGGGTGCAGCTGAGCAAGAACCCCCCCCCCAAAAAAAAAAGTCCGTGTAATAACAATAATGAACTTAAGGCAGGGATTTTGGCAACATTCACCAACTTAAGATCTTCCGGAAGTTTTGCAGGATATTCTGAAGTTGCCTATAGGCTATGATTGAAGAGAAATATGATTTTATTTATAGTGAACTAGCAGTATATCCCGGCGTTGCTCGGGTGTAATGAAGGCTTTAAAACTCATCCATGGTCCTGGAACTCAGATTCAGCCTAAAGAATATTTGTGTGAAGTTTGGTGAGAATCGGATAAAAATTGTGGATTTGTATAAAAGACATACAGACAGATAAACAAACACACATGCAAACATCTTGCCTTTTATATATATATATATATATATTATCGATTTTCTGTACTATTGTAAGAACTGCAATTTTGAAACTTCTGAATATCGTTTCTTATGTCTTTGTCTATGAGTGTATCAAATTTGATTAAAATAGGACCACTCCTTCTATAACCCGATTTTTTCGATTTTCGATTTTCGATATTTATCAGCTAAGCTAAAACCTAGCTAAGAACACTCGCAGACGCTTATAGTACAAATGTGTAAATTTTCAAGAAAATCGGTTCAGCCGTTTCGGAGTCTATGCGTAACGGACACACGCAGACACACACACACCCGCAGACAAAGTTCCTTTTAAAAATAAGTTTTAATTAGATAAATTTACTCTTTACTATTTCGATATATTTTTCTGTTGGTTTGGTAAATACATATTTTAAAGTAAAGTGTCGGTGTTATTTTCATTTGGGGTTAATTTAGACGACAACATATATCGCACCATTTATATACATAAAGAATTACAATAGTAATCTCTCCGACACTTTTTAACGTGATTTTAGAGAAAATTATGCAAGGGACCCTCTACGACTATCGGCGGTAGATCTGTATGCAATCTACGTTTGGCTGACGATATCGACATTATGGTGGGTAGAAGTGGCTGTTTAGTAAAACAATACCAAATGTTTCCTTGTAAGGAAATGGTTAATATTTCTATTACTGTTACTAGATGCAGTCACATAACGAACTAACTTTAATCACGTCTAAACAAGATTTTATCTGCTACAGAAAACGTGTTCAAACATGTTTCTCCTTTCATTATTTACAACGCTACGCTGTAGGACACCTCATCAATCAAGCCTCGTTTATATGCATGAATGCAAAATATATATGTAAATGTGTCTTTACTCATAAAAAAAAAACTTCTCAGTATATTTATATATCTATAACAGGAATGTTTTCATTCGACTATAGGACTGGCGGATTCTAGAATGTCGATAAGCAATCGAGGTGGTGTCAAGGGAGTAAAATTCATAGTTGCCCCCTGGCTAGAGGTGTTTGCCGTTCCAAGTCGAAAGATGCCAGCCTACCCTACTGTTGGACAAATAGCTGAAAGAAGCGATGGATTGATACCTTTCTAGCAAGAAATTATAGCAACGATCACAGTGGAAATTTGAACACGGGCTGCTAATTATATTTTCTGCGCTGATAACTGTTAGGCGACCCGCTGATTTGATAAAATGACTGACATGCAATATTCGAAAAAGTGTTGACGAAAGAATATGTGAGAAGTGGTTAGATGTTTAAAATTATATTCTTTTGTCACCCTTTCGTTCAAGAAGTTCTAATGATTTCCTTTTATAAATAGAACAGTTGACACCAAAACAAAATTTTAAACAATTGACTAGTTTTCATGCATTTCTACATATATATATATATATATATACATATATATATATATATATATATATATATATATATATATTGTTTAGTTGTGATAATGTTTAGTGTGTTGTTTTTCACCGTAGTTTTACTGATAAAAGATATTTTGGCAAACTCCTTTTTTTATTTCAAAAGTGCTCGATATCGGGCAAAAGTTAGGGTGTTGATAGTTTTAGTGCAACGAATCTGTTTCCTTAACTAAGCAGGTTTTGCCAACTTCATGAGAACACCACTATGTGGTTTTTATATATCGAGGCTGATTTTTGTTCTGCAGAAAAAATCCCAGTATATATAGTCATCCACAGACAGATCTGTTTCGCTGTATCACAGCTCATCAGTACGGTTAGACAGCCAATTGCTTTTAGCTAGGATTGAAAACCGACCATCAGTGGGTGATTCTACCTCTGAGCTATGGGCGCTTGGTAGAAGAAGGCAGACTTTAACGTGTGATAAACAATGAAAAACGCACGCCAGTAGCTAAGAGTGTTCTAATTCATTACTGAATGAACGATGATTAGATGCTAGAGTAGCTACTGTTTTTTAAGTCTACCATTCTTCCAGAGTGCTCAAACAGGGCGTGAGAGCGTAAATAGTCATCTACAGACAGAACTGTTTTGTGGTATCACAGCTCATCAGTACGATAAGACATCCGATGACTTTTAGCCAGGATTGAAACCCGACCAAATTGCATCAGTCGGGTATTCTACCTCTCTCTCTCTCTCTCTCTCTCTCTCGATATATATATATAGAAAGAGAAAAAGAGAGAGAGAGAGTCTCTAATAACCCTACAACCTACACAAGTAAATCCTCTACAGAAAACCAATGTAGTGCATCAATTTACATGCCTGTTCAGAGATTGTATCTCTAGGAGTAATATTATATCCACTATATATATTGGTTTTACTACAACCGCGCTTATCCATAGGCTTACCTGCCACCTTTCTAATCATAGTTCAATTAAGCAACATTTCTTAGAAAAACATAGCCTTGTAGGTAATATTAGACAGTTTTTAGTCGATAGCACAATAATACTCACTCATAAACACAGTAAAAATCCTTCAAATATTGAAGGGCATCTACATTAAATCAAAACAACCCACACTTGATAAAATCACTTTTCAATCTGTTCACAACACAATGTATTACATTTAGACATATGGTTCTGTTAACATTTCGATCTCTCACATGGTATGACGTCATAGAACCGCATTACAAATTTACAAACTGCGTTTGCTATTTGGTAAATGTTATCGTTGCTTGGCAATGTTTTATGTCAAAACACGACAAAATCATCTTTTATGGTGGATATCTTCATGTTAAAGTCCCTGTAACCTCTCTGAAGGTGACTCATGTGCGCCAAAAGCTTAAAACAAGCATAAAAAATTATCCAAATTTTGGACAATTTTTGTCTTTATTTTCACCTGAAATTAAAGCAAAAATACGATGCTTAGAACGGCTCATGATTAAACATAATAGGCATTCACTGTGTGCTATATTATACAGAATGTGTGTATATATATATATATATATATACCCAGGACCGATATATATATATATATATATATATATATATATATATATCGGTCCTGCGTATGACGGTAAACTGCATCCAGCAGCAAGGCCTCTGATTGAGAGGTTGTGAGGAGCATGGAACCACATCTTAATTGCTGTTGATCCCAGGTCCACACTGACCCGGAGTGGTAGCACCTAACAGGTGTCCCAGCTATGGGTAAATAGCTAACCCCAAACTGGGGTGAAAACACTATGAAAGTATAAAAATACTTTTATAGAAATATAATATATATAAAAATACTTTTATAGAAAAATATACACTTTTGATGAAAAACATTACCAACAACTTTTTTTTCTTAAGAAAAAAATTACCAGCAATACATTTCTTAATACGAAACTAGAAGACATCTTCAGTTTTCTAAAACAAAATAAAATAAACTTTTTTCTTCAAAATCTGACTAAATCAACTTTCTTACTATAACCGAACATTAAAAAATATCTTTAAACTCTAATTTTTAGGCATTAAATGACCCAAATAGGTTGATATGCCGTTAAACAAAACTCAAATCAAAAATATATATATATATATATATATATATATATATATATATGAAAGATCAGAAGTAACGTCCAAATATAATCACACCTATAAATACATATTAGAATCATACAAAACTGGATTCAATTTTTTTAAGATTATGACGGAATGTGTGACACAGAAATCCGAAGGCGAATTGGCATGTCAAAGGACGTGTTCCAGAAGCTGAGTAAACTATTAAGAAACAGAAAACTTTCACCAGAAACAAAGAAAAGAGTACTGAATTGCTATGTGATGTCAGTTCTTCAATATGGCAGTGAATGCTTGACGATATCACCAAAGATGAAGGAAAAACTTGAAGCAACAGAAATATGGTTCTACAGACGGATACTTTGGATATCATTGGCCGAGCATGGGAGCAATGATGAGTTGTTGGAAAGAATGGAAACGAAAAGGACATTAGAATTGAGCATCAGGAAGAGCAAACTAAAGTTCCTGGGACATGCAATGAGGAAGGAGGGTTTAAAGAACTTGATACTAACAGGTCAGATAGATGGAAAAAGAGACAGAAGAAACAGCGGATAACACATTTGAAGGGCCTGAGCAGGTGGATGACAGAACGGGGTTTACGTGGTGTTACAGAAAAAAGCGTACTAAGAGCAACCAGCGATAGGGAGACGTGGAAAGCCATGATAGCATACGCCCTAGAAGGACAAGGCACAATGAAGAAGAAGAAAAAGAAGAAGAAAAAGAAGAAGTAACTCCTCCTCCTTTTCGCTTGCTTAAAGTTCCAGCCAGGCGTTTGTAAATTCCGTTACAAGTTTGAAAAACGTTGATAAATCAGTATATATAATTCGCCTTAAAATAGCGAAACGTTAAAACCTAGGTTACGGAAATAACTCATTACCAAATGAAAATATTTAAAAGGTCTACAATATGAATGCATTGTGCACATTACAATACAGAGTACTTGTATGATTTAAATATGACAAAAACTAATCATATATAACGTTATTATTTTAGGCAAGTTGACTTTGAAATTTGGCGAGGTAATTATTGTAATATCTTCAATCTTCAAGGGTTTTTTTTCATATATGTTTATACTAGCAGTATAGCCCGGCGTAGCTCGGGTGAAATGAAAGCTTTAAAACTTATTCCATGGTCACGGAGCTCAGACTCTTTGGACATTAGCTCGAAAGACTAAAAAGCAATAGTTGTTTCCAGATAAAGCAAAACCGTAGACTGAAAGAAAAATGAATGGATGTAAGTTAAATTTTGATTTCCTGGTATCGATATCAAATAAGTTGTTTTCGTCGTAAACTAAATTTTGAAGGCTAAATAACTCCTCTGAGTAAATGGTATCATGGCTGAGACTAAGAACTACAATTATACCTAATTAGAGCCAAACCCGAAGCAAAAACTCAAATAAAAGGGCTGAAAAAAATACAGGCAGATAAACAGGAACACACACAAACATCTTGCCTTTTATATATATATATATTATCGAACTTCTGCACTATTGTAAGAACTGCAACCTTGACACTTCTGAATATCGATTCTTATGTCTTTGTCTATGAGTGTATCAAATTTGATTAAAATCTGACCACTACTTCTAAAACTCGATTTTTTCGATTTTCGATTTTCGATATTTTTCGGAGATACCTCGACACAAAAGCTAGCTAAGATTACTTGCAGACACTTATAGTACAACTGTGTAAATTTTCAAGAAAATCGGTTCAGCCGTTTCGAAGTCTATAGGTAACGGACACGCATACACACAAATACACACACACACAAAGTTCCATTTATAAATAAATTTACGTACTCTTTTGATAACATGTGGATTTAACTAGTCAATTAATACATTTCACGGAATAAGAAAACAACAAAATGATGAAATTCTTGTCAATAATTTTATAATATTTATTCAAGAGTTTTAAATGGGGAGCCGAGTATGAATTCCAGTTGAAATGTTTGCATTCAATTGCGCAGAAATCCCCTTGGGATATTAATCCGTCTCTTCCCTCCAGTTATAGGTTAAATAATAGGACAGATTGGGTTCTATAGCCTTGGTTAGCAACCAGTCTATTGCAGAAAGTAATTGCAACCTACTGCGGGATAATCTTCTGCTCAGTCAGTCATGTCTCTTTCGAGACATGATCACCCAAAATGTATCACGTATAGCACTTGACTGACTGAATATTTATTCTATATTATAGGACTTTTGACAAAACCGAAACAGGAAGAGAAAGAGTAGGAATCTTGGACAATCCTGTGTCCTTTTTCACCGCGACAAGAAATAAATAATGAAATTGGAGTCACTTTTCCGGGAAATTTATTGTTGTTGATATGCATTTTTTATTTATTTTGTTATTGTAATAAATTTGATAGTTTGGCCCCAGTATTTACCCACAATTAGGGCTGTAAATTGTTTGTAGAGGTCTTTCAATGAAAAATATTTTCTGAGAAAGCCTAAATATAATTACTCTCTCTCTCTCTCTGTATATATATATATATATATATATATATATATATATATATATATATAGATAGATAGATAGATATAGATATAGATTGTGAGCGATGGATAAAATGTGTTCAAAAGAACGCAAAAATGAATATAACACTGATATATATTTTGACAATTATATTTAACAAAACAGCAAAAATATGAAATAGTAAACAATAAATTTATTGAATGAGTTATGACTTTTATTTTATAATTAGTCCGAGAATTGAGTATTTTCATTTTTACTTACTTAAATAAAACCTGTTTCTTATTTTAATTTGCATAATCAATAGTGGATATTTATTTTAATAAATGATTAAAATTAAGCGTATTTTATTGTACGTATTCATTGTCTGGGCAATATATTATACCTGTATCAGTAGGGTTTCAAAGTTATATAAAAAAGTTTCATAACTGCTCTAATCCAGTTAAAGTCAGATAATTGACAAAATATTAGGCGTGAGAATGATGATTCTGTACCGTATAATCCCGCACGCACGCACGCACACATACATGTATCGATATATATACGTAAAAAAAGGCACAAAACTTGCTGGTCACGATCTAATGAAGCCTTCTCCTTCAAAGGATTTATATGTATGCAAGAACTAATCGGGAGCAAATATTACTCGAAGGTAATATTTACGGTAAAATATACATAGTTTTCCACATCCAAAGTCGTATCACATCTCATCTGTGTGGCTAGACATCAGATTGCTTCCAGCCCGGATCGAAACTCGACCGATTTGGCATCCTTCAGAGAGACCACCCCTAAGCTATCAGCGCACGTCGGAGTGAGGAGGCAATTTTAACTTTTATATATACACGGTGTATACACACGCAAGTAGCTGAAAGAAATCAGTTCATGATTAAATATTCCTATATATATATATTAATCTTGTGTTACCGTCTTAATAACCTCTCTGAAGATGGCTCATGTGAGCCGAAAGCTTAGAACGGACTTGATAAAGAATTAACCAAATGTTGGAGAATTTTTGTCTTTATTTTCACCAGAAATTAAAACCAAAATACGACGTTTAGAATGGCTCATGATTAAACATAATAGACATTCATTGTCTCTTATATTTAACAGTATATGTTTAGAAAATTATTTGCTGCCTCGATACACAATATATATATATATATATATATATATATATATATATATATATATATATATATATATATATAGTTAATAATAAATATATAAATACGAAATAATAAGAAATAATAACATCGAGAAAGAAAACAAAAATATTTCAATAAAAGGCTTAGCCGTATTAGCCCCTCTGTCATATTTAATGAAACTTTTATAAAAGAAGGATTGCTGCCCAAAACCACAATATATATATATATATATATATTTCTCCTTCTTATAAACAAGATTTATAAATCTTGTAATCTTTTTAAGGTATTGTGTGATAATATATATATATATATATATACACAATTTATGTGTGTGTGTGTGTGATATGCAGAAAGTGAGTGGAGGTTGGACTTAGATAATGTATGCATATTTTCATCGTGGACATTATCTTAATGTTTAACACCACGATGCCGCAGACCCCAGGCAGCTAGAATGGCAACCTTCTACAAAATCCAGGCTCAAATTCTGATATTCTTTTCGGCCAGGACCACCGACCATCTTTGGCGATCGATATCCGCCCAGCACGCCATCGCTTCTTCCTTCGTTTCCATTCCGCCACCTTCGCCACCACAATGTGCCTGTCCAAACATATTCGGAAGATTCCTCGCCAAACAGGATTAACTGAATCAATACACGACTGACTCTACTTACTCGTAGCAAACATCACATCGGCGCAAGTCCCTTCATTGAACGAAACCGAATTTGACCGACACCACCTCCTGTTATCCTTTCTTCTAATAACTTTTCCCTCGATATCTGTTCATTTCTTTTCCTTCTTTCCGTTTTCATTCAATTTCCTGCCCTCGTTGCTTTTCTGATATGTTTTTTTTTCTTTTTGCAAGACCCCATTCATTTCTTGTCATCCATTCTGCAACATAATCTTCATTTCTTTCCTATTTTGGTTTCAGATCTCAATCATTGAGCTTAATCTTTTCTACCACTCTCAAATTCTTCTTTCTTTCTTTCTTTCTTTCTTTCTTTTCTATTTCGGTTTTAGATTATTCTCCCTTGCAATAACTCATTCATTGAAAATAATCATTTCTGTATCCGATATAATTTTCTTTTTCTATCTTATTTTTTCTTTCATTTTTTTCTTTCCTATCTTGGTTTAAAATCTTTCTTTTAAGCAATATCTCATTCATTGAGCTCATATATTTCTGTATCTGATATATTTTTATTTTTCTTTCTTTTTTTTCTTTCATTCTTTTTCTTTCCTATCTTGGTTTAAAATCTTTCTTTTAAGCAATATCTCATTCATTGAACTCATATATTTCTGTATCTGATATATTTCATTTTTCTTTCTTTTTTTCTTTCATTCTTTTTCTTTCCTATCTTGGTTTAAAATCTTTCTTTTAAGCAATATCTCATTCATTGAGCTCATATATTTCTGTATCTGATATATTTTTATTTTTCTTTCTTTTTTTTCTTTCATTCTTTTTCTTTCCTATCTTGGTTTAAAATCTTTCTTTTAAGCAATATCTCATTCATTGAGCTCATATATTTCTGTATCTGATATATTTTTCTTTTTCTTTCTTTTTTTTCTTTCATTCTTTTTCTTTCCTATCTTGGTTTAAAATCTTTCTTTTAAGCAATATCTCATTCATTGAGCTCATATATTTCTGTATCTGATATATTTTTATTTTTCTTTCTTGTTTTTTTCTTTCATTTTTTCTTTTCTATCTTGATTTAAAATCTTTCTTTTTAGAAATATCTCATTCATTGTGCTTTTACATTTCTGTATCTGATAAATTTTTCTTTTTCTTTCTTATTTTTTCTTTCATTTTTCCTTTGCTATTTTGATTTAAAATCTTTCTTTTTAGCAATATCTCATTCATTTCTGTATCTGATATATTTTTATTTCTTATTTTTTTCTTTCATTTTTTTCCTATCTTGGTTTCAGATTTTTCTTTTTAGTAATATATCATACCTTGCTTTTACTTCTTTCTGCAACTGACTCGTTTTCTTTCTATTTTCTTTCCTAGTGTTTCTCTCTTTCTATCTTTCCTTCTTATTTAGGTTTCAGATATTTAATTTCTTTGCAGTATTTCATTCATTGTTCTGAATGCTTTCTTCATCTGAAACATTTTTCTTTCTTTCTTTTTCTTCTTTATTATTCTTTCATTTTTTTCTTTCATTCTTTCTATATCATTTTGATTTCAGATCTTTCTTTCTTTCGATATCTCATTCATTTTCCTTCATCATCTCTACGTCTGATTCGTTTAACTTTGTTTCTTTCTTTTTCTTTTTTCATTCATTCATTCTTCGTTTTCCCTTGTCTTACATTCAAAATCACGTTAACTTATGTTAATCTCTTTCTGTTTCTTTCATGTTTCTTCTTTCTTGTTTGCTTTTTCGTTGTCCGATTAATTTCTTTTCTTTTTTCATACATTTATTTATTTTGATATATTTCTTCTTTTTGCCTTTTTCCATATTTTCATTCTTTTTTTCGACTCTCTTAAGTATTTCTTTTTTTCTTTCAATAATTGGCTTCTTTCTTCTGTTGATATATTTAAACTTTCTTTCATTCTTTCTTTATTCCGTTTGTTCGTTCGTTTTAATTTTTCCATTTATTTTTCATTCCTTATTTTAAACGTTTTTACTTTATCCAGGATCTTATTAATTTCTTCTTCTTCTTCTTCTTCTTCTACTTCTTCTTCTTCTTCTTCTTCTTCTTCTTCTTCTAATTCTGAAATTTTCTTCTTCTATGTGCCCTGTGCTTTCAGGACCTAGGCGATCGTAGCTTTCCACGTCTCCCTGTCCCTGGTGGCTCTTAGTAAGCCTTCTCCTGTTACGCCACCCAAACCTGGTTCTACCATCCACTAGCTCAAACCATGAATCTAGAATATAAATGTATAGAAGTTAGTATGGCCACAAAATGGGTGATCAGTTTATATATTGATTATAATATAGATTTGATCCCTCACTTTATATCCACATTATAATTTCTTATAAACACTTTTATGTGCCCTGTCCCTTCAGGACGTGGGCGATCATGGCTTTCCACGTCTCCCTGTCCCTGGTGGCTCTTAGCACGCCTTCTCCTGTTACGCCACCCAAACCTGGCTCTACCATCCACTAGCTCAAGCCCATAAATCTAGATTATAAATGTATAGAAACTAGCATAGCCACAAAAAGAGTGATCAGTTCATAAATTGATTATAATATAGAATTGATCCCCCATTTTATATCGACATTATAATTTGTAATAAACAGCTGGCATATATCTTCTTCTTCTATGTGCCCTGTCCCTTCAGGGCGTAGGCGATCATGGCTTTCCACGTTTCCCTATCCCTGGAGGCTCTGAGATCGCCTTCTCCTGTTGCACCACCCAAACCCGACTGTACCATCCACTAGCTCAAGCCCATAAATCTAGATTATAAATGTATAGAAACTAGCATGGCCTCAAAATGAGGGATCAATTTATATATTGATTATAATATAGAATTGATCCCTCATTTTATACCCACATTATTTCTTATAAACAGTTGGCATATATCTTTGTCTTTTACTTCTATGCGCCCTGCCCTTTCATGTCATAGGCGATCGTGGCTTTCCACGTCTCCCTATTCCTGGTGGCTGTTAATACGCTTTCTCTTGTTACACCAATCAACCCCCGTTCTTTCATCCACCTGCTCAGGTCCTTCAAATATGTTATCCGCTGCTTTTCTCTGTCTCTTTTTCCCTCTATCTGGCCTGTTAGTGTCAGGTTGTCCAAGCCCTCCTTCCTCATTGCATGTTCCATGAACCTTAGCTGACTTTTGCTGATGGTCAATATTAATTTCCTTTTCGTTTCCTTCCTTTCTAACACCTCATCATTGCTCACATGGTCGGTCCATGATATCCGCAGCATAATCTTGTAAAGGGGCCAGAAACGTTGTCGAGCATGACATCGTGAATTAGCCGTCTTAGCAGTTGTCTAAGCATTTGGTTCGATACGATCGACATAATCTTTATTTTCATATAATTGTTTTGTAGGAGTTGATTTTCCTTCATTTCACATTTTGTCTCTTTAATGTTTTCAGGTAACTAAATTGTTTAGCTTCTTTAAAATTTCTATGTCGGCCCATTTTTTGAATTTCTTCGTATTATCGACATTTTTTTCTCTCTGTTATTCATTTTTGTACTTCGTTCGATTTTCGTATTTCATTTAAGTTGTTTTTTTCAGTTTTTATTTTTCTTTATTTCATCCTCATGACCATATTTTTTATATTCTTCCTTTTTCTTTTTATTATTTTTCTTCTTCTTCTTCCTCTTCTTCTTCCTTTTTATTCTTCTTTTTTTCATTCTTCTTCTTCCCTTTCTCTATTCTTCTTCCACTTCCTTTTCATCATTAACTTTCTTTCTGTTAAGTCTTTTTTTCTTCTTCTTCTTCTTCTTTCTTTCCTTCTTTTCATTCTTCTTCTTCCCTTTCTCTCTTCTTCTTCCTCTTCTTTTTCACTATTCATCTTCTTTCTGTTAAGTCTTCTTCTTCTTTTTCCTCTTCTTCTTTCTTTTTCTTCTTCTTTTTTCATTCTTCTTCTTCTCTTTCTCTCTTCTTTTTCCACTTCCTTTTCACTATTCACTTTCTTTCTGTTAATTCTTCTTCTTCTTCTTCTTCTTCTTTCTTTCTTTTCATTTTTCTTTTTCTAATTCCGAAATACTAAATCATTTTACTTCCCTCTTTATCAATTTATTGATCGACTTCCTTGCCAAATTTCTTCTTTTCGGCTTTCTCTTTCAGTTCGACCAACCATTCATTTTTATTCACCCATACTTAATGAGAGCCGTTTACTCTGGCACAAGGCCACGTGCGTTAAACACCCAGTTAAGAGCATGATCACTCTAAAAACAATAGATTATAATATGAACCACTACAGCTGAATAAGGCGCTCTATCTATTTTTATTTTCTATGAATATCAATACTAATTCCATTAACTTACATTTACACAAACCACACACTTTTAGCAATCCCTAGAAATGAAGTTTGTATAGTATTATTTTTAAGATTATCGTTTTAAGATGAACTAAACGGGGAAAGATTTGTCTTGGTTACCTAATCAACAATAGAATGCTTGGTAAAAAGAAGCACACACTGGTGGTTGCATATATATATTGAGTAAAAATAATTTAGCCTAGACCTGTAACTATTTTCAAAAGCAAGGTGTTGATTTCCTCATATTTATATTCTATTTTGGCTAAAATTTCGTGATATCTATAGGAGTTTGCTAGGATCAGTTTCCTTTTCTCTTTATTCATATTTGTATCTGAAATTTTAAGCACACATACAAACACACACGTAAGAAGATTGGGTCACTATGTCGATCCAGGATGTTTTTTCCACCTGAATCCATCCTGCATATATACAACTCAACCATCCGTCCGTGCATGGAGTACTGCTGCCATTCATGGTCAGGTGCCCCTGCCGTTCTCCTCAGTGTTCTTGACAAGCTCCAAAGGAGAGTCTGTAATGTGATAGGTACTGATCTGGCGACTCGACTCCAGCCACTTCCCCATCGTCGAAAGGTGACCTCCCTCTGTCTCTTCTATAAATACTTTCATGGTTTCTGCTCGGATGAGCTTAAGTCACTGATGCCTCCTCAACAGGTGTTTACCCGTGCAACCAGACTGGCAACTGGGTCCCACCCATTCACAGTCACGTTAGCCAAACGCAGACGACAATTCTACTCATTCAGCTTCCTCTCTCGCACTTCCCGCCTGTGGAACTCACTCCCGTATTCTTGCTTTCCTGACGGCTACGACCTCCAGAAATTTAAAAGCAAAGTTAATACTCACCTACTAACCCTGGACTCTAGCTCTCTCCCCTCCCCTGTATAATCTTCACTTTCTCTCCGCCCATGTATCTGTCATTGCACCTGCTTTCTCAGCTTTCTATTGTTCCTTTCTCACTAGCTTGTACTCCTCACTCTTTTCTAATTAATCTTTCTACATTTATGTAACCCCCTGCACATCATTGGCGTTTCTGCCTTGCTCGGGGTGAAATGATTATAAAAAATAAAAAAATATATATATATATATATAACGAATAAGGAAAGAAAAATATTTGCAAGGTTCAAAAAAAAATTCAAACTATTTCGAAAGTTACATAAAAAGTGAAATCTTACGCTAAATGTAAATGAACTAAAATTATTTTTACCAATAGATGAATGTATAAGTAATTTACCAATATTTTTACCAATAGATGAATGTATAAGTAATTTACCAATATTTTTACCAATAGATGAATGTATAAGTAATTTACCAACATTTTTACCAATAGATGAATGTATAAGTAATTTACCAATATTTTTACCAATAGATGAATGTATAAGTAATTTACCAACATTTTTACCAATAGATGAATGCATAAGTAATTTACCAACATTTTTACCAATAGATGAATGTATAAGTAATTTGCCAATATTTTTACCAATAGATGAATGTATAAGTAATTTAACAAATACAGCATATTGAATATTCTGCTATAATAATTCATGAATTTGTCATATGACACTACTTTTAAAAAAATAGTAAAATAATTAATGTATACCACAACTTATCTTAAAAATATTTAAGTATGCATATTAATAATAAAAGAGTATAAACGCATTATAATATTACCAAAATATATAATATAATAAATAGCAAAAAATATAAGAATAAAAAATAATTAAATAGATCAGAACTTCCCTTTAAAAATACGACATCGCTTTCTTTAAAAAAATGAAAAAACATGTCCGTTATTAAGGTCACCATCGTTTCAATTCCATCACTAAATGTACTAACCAATGCTTCAATCAACTGGGTGATTGTCTTGTGAGACATTTAAGGAATTTACTTTTTTCCTAATTTTCATCAAAGACCTTCCCGATGGTATCGATTCTCAACTTGTTACCTATGGTGATGATTCAATCATTTATTCCTATCTCGATAGTAATTCTGAACAGTTCAACAATGTAGAATTGGCAGCTGATCTTAAAAATGACCCACTGTCTGTACTTAGCCCGAGAACACTAACCATGGGTACACAGTACCCAGTGTAAATGAAGCCATTTTAATTTCAGTTTAATTAAATTTTCTGTACCTGATTCTCTTACATAAATGATGTTTTTCAGTTTCTATTAATGTTAACTCAAATTACAAATTTTGAAGTACCTGCATGTAAAATATTTCAAATAAATATTTATATTTGATATTATTTTGATATTTTAAAAATCGGGTATGGTATACCCATGGTTATTAGTGGTGTAACTTTAATTGATGGTTAATGTTCCATGGTATAAGCGATAGGTTTGTACTAATCACCTTCGAAAGGGTATAATACATTTGTAACTGGAATTAAAGTAATGATATAAATGCCCTTGTTCCATCATGAAAATAAATTCGAAATGTTGAATTAATAAACACGGTCAATATTTCAACAAAAGGAAACAGCTAACGTTACCATTTAAATTACCATTCTTTCTCGTCCTGAACATAACGATAAATTTTATCCAGTTGCAAGATCTTTAATCAGAATATTGGAAGATTTGAGGAGTGTGGAACCAGCTCTTAATTGCTATTGTTCCTAGGTTTACCTTGACCTGCAGTAGTTTATTTTCAAAGCGCTGCTTAGATGTGGTACAAGGCCTGACCTGCAGTAGTACTACTTGTTAGGGTCTAAAGTATGGGCAAATAGTAAACCCCAAAAGAAAAATCAGTGGTATATTTTTATAGTAAAATTACTAAGAATACATTTTATGATCTACAAACTCTATATATAAAAGAAAAAATACCTATACTCATAGAGATCGATATGCACTAGACACTTTCCTGATGGCTACAACCTCCAAGAATTTAAATGCAATGTCAATACTCATCTATTAACCACTTGATTCTAGCTCTCTCCCCACCCCGTATATGCTTCCCTTTCCCTCCACCTATGTAACTGTCATCACACCTGCATTCTCATCTTTCTATTACTCTTTTCTAACTGGTCTGTACTCCTCACTCTCTTCTAATTAATCTTTTTACAGTTACGTAGCCCCCCGCACATCAGTGGCATTTTCGCCTTGCTCGGGGTGAAATGATTAAAAAAAAGACACAATCAATCAACCAGCAATACCTATGGATAGTAAAATAACCATGGCTACACATTTATCACAAAATGACCAACAATACATTTTATGTGTAGTCAGAGGCATGCGTTCAAAATATATTTAGCTGAAGCCATAAAAGTCTGTTCAAATGCTGAGGTTTTTCTCCGATGAAAAGAATTTAATCCAAGGCCAAAACAAGCAACAGGCAGAAAGACAGGTGGATCTGCAAAGACACCGAGGATGACCTCCTCGTGAAGTATACGAAGTTTTCTTCTTCCGTCATGGTCCTTGGCGTCATCTCCAGCGAGTGGGAAGTCATGCCTCCGTTCTTTTTTCAAAAGAGCCTGTGAATCACTGCTCAGATCTACCAGGAGATGTTAAGGAGCGTGATGAATCCCTGGATGGACGAGATCGCCGCTGGACTCCCCTACGTCTTCCAGCAGGATTCAGTTCCTGTGGACAACGCCAAGATGACCCAGGCGTCGCTGCTCAACAATGTTCCTCACCACTAGTCGCTGGACTTGTGGCCATCCTCATCACCCGACTGTAAACCCCTTGACTATTTCTGGGGCGAGATCGAGACCAAGACCAACAAGCACGCCCGCAACAGGGTCGACCCTCTGAAAGCTGCCATCGTGGAAGCGTTCGCCGCTATGGACAAGGACATATTTGCCAAAGCGTGTGGCTCATTTCGCGTACGCCTTGAGATGGTCGTCGCCGACGGCGGCGGTTACATTGCAAAATGATGTAGTATGTAACTCTAACTTTTGCTAGATAAACTGTCAGGTCTCTGCATATACAACTTTTGTTTTTATTGCCTATTTTGTTTTCTTTCTGTCAAGTGTCGGATTTTGCTGCAACATCCTGTATTTATATTTAGGCGAAAAATAACCCAGAGTGGTTGATATGAACACGGAGGAAATAAAAGTGTCTCATCTCCTATGATGTATCACAAGATATTCTAGCTGTTAAGGACTGAACTTGTGAAACTAAAGAATTGACTTCCTCTGTAATACGAACAGAGTAGCGATATCTGTTTGTAGGGATGTCGTTCTGGGTATGACGATAAACTACATCCGGCAGCAATTTGCTATTGTTCTCAGTTTCACGAAACTGGGATCAAAACATCATGGAAATTTAAAAATAAATTTTAATAGTAAGAAAAAAAAAGATGTTCATTTGTAAAAAACAATTTCCAGCAATAGATTTTAATAGGGGAAAATATTTCTAGCAATAGATTCTAATAGGGTAAAAATATTCCCAGAAATAGATTTTCATAGAGTAAAATAATTTTCATCAATAGATTTTAACACGGTAAAATAATTTTATGTGATACATTTTAATAGGGTAAAATAATTTTCACTAATAGATTTTAATAGGGTAAAATAATTTCCACGAATAGATTTTAATAGGGTAAAAATATCCAATGAAATAGATTTTAATAGGGTAAAATAATATCCAGTAATAGATTTTAGTAGGGTAAAAATATTTCTAGCAATAAATTTAGATAGGCTAAAAATTCCAGCAATAGATTTTGAGTGTAAAAAAATATTCCAAAAGTTTTCAATTTCAGTTTCAAATGACCCACCAAATTGTTAACCGTTATAGAAACAAACCAGCCTTTGGGGATGCTTCTGTGTGGAAAAAGAAAACAACACTGCTGAGTGAAAAATAAGTCTTTTCCAGCAAACTCCCTCAAGAATAGTTCTCCTTGACAAAAGATTAGAATTTTCGCTTATCCATATACAAGGGAGTGGGTGATGAAAAGGCCTCTTTTCGACCAACTTAACCAAGTTTTAGGAAATAAGTAGACATCAGATATTTTTTGAACGCGATCAAAGAATTGAAATCGCCTACAGTATGACAAAATTATATTTATTAATCTCAGTCGAGACAGCGATTAGGATACTACGGAACCAGTGATATGCAAAATCAACATTACACACTACCGTGAAGTTTGAATTCATAAAACTATTTCTAAGCTGGTTTACACTCTTGAGGGATCATTCGAGTAAGAGTGAAATTAAGTTAGTAATAATTGTTTTGCAGTTTATTTTAATGATCATGTATACAAATGAAGAAGGACTTGTATCTATGTTTTATTGATTATGCGAAGGCATTCGAAAAATACGCCACAAAGAATTGATGGAGATGCTCAGCAGCCTGGACATTTTTGGGAAAGCCATCAGAGTAATCAAGAAACTCTACTGGCAGTAAACTGCCTGCATACGGACAGGTAACGATTTCAGCAGATTCACAAAGATAGAAAGGGGCGTAAGACACGGATGTGTCTTGTCACCGGATCTCTTCGACCTGTACAGCGAGAACAATTTGCGGAATATAGATGCTACGCGAGGATTTGTTATCGGAGGCCACAGTTTGAACAACATAAGGTATGCAGATGATAAAGTGGTGATTACAGACACGGAAAGAAAACGACAAGACCTCCTACAGAAGGTAGCTGAGGAGAGTGACAAAAAAGGACTACAAATAAACAGCAAAAAAACTGAATGCATGGTCATCAGCAAAAAGAACAACCCAAAATGCCAAATACAGATGGAAGATACCAGAATCAAGCAAGTACAAAAATTTAAATGCCTAGAAAATGTTCTAACAGGAGATGGAAAGTGCGACACCGAGATCCGAGGGCGAAGGACACGTTCCAGCAGCTGAGTAAAGTACTAAGACACAGGAAAACTTCCCTAGAAACAAAGAAGAGAGGGCTAAGTTGCTATGTGATGTCAGGTGTTCAATACGGCAGTGAATGATGGACAATATCATTGAAGATGAAGAAAAACCTTGAAACAGCCGAAATGTGATTTTACTAAAGGATGCTGCGGATATCATGGACAAAACATGTGAGCAACGGTGAGGTTTTGGAAAGAATGGCAACAAAAAGTAAATTAATACTGAGCATCAGGAAGAGGCAACTGAAGTTCCTGAGATATGCAATGAGAAAGGAGGGCTTACAGAACCTGATACTGACAGGCCAGATAGAGGGAAAAGAGACAGAGGAAGGCAGCGGATAACATATTTGAATGGCCTGATCAAGTGGATGACGAAACGGGGGTTGCGTTGAGTAACAGGAGAAAACATATTAAGAACCACCAGGAATAGGGAGACGTGGAGGGCCATGATCGCCTACTTCCTTAAAGGATAAAGCACATAGAAGAAGAAGAATGGTACTATGCACATATATTACCTGTTTTATTTTTTATCAACAATGTAGAATTCATATTTAAGTATTTCATTCTTTTTTAATTTTCTTCCAAAAGTTTTTTTCGTCATTTCACCCAAAGAAACTCAATAAATATACTAATCTCATTCTTCATGCTTTCTATCTTCTACCATTACAAGAATCAGACTAGGCCCAAACATGGGGTACTGTTGCCATATATGGGCAGAAGCTGTTCATTTTCTACTTTCAAATCTCGATAGAGCCCAAAATCATCTCAGTGTCCTTGTGGGTGACATTATTTATACCCTACAACCACTTTCTCATACACGAACCATCCTAAATCTTTTTCCTGCTATTATTCATAAATCGAGCAACATATACCCACTAATCGCTACAAACCAACTCCCAAGAGAATGCTTCCCCTCTCACTAGAATCTTTACCTGTTTAAGTTTAGAGTTAATTGTTATCTTCTCATTTTCGCATAAACTGTAATCCTCTAACTGAGTGGTGATCGGGACTTCTTCGGCTTGTTATATTTTACGGCATACCAAACTCAACGAATCATTGAATGCGGACAACATTTTTTACAATAAATTTGTATGAACACAATATGTATTCTTTGTAATTAATAAGTTGATAGATCAGATTTCACTGACGTATTATTGTAAAGACGGTTTTGTTCAGAGTCAGATATATTACTGGTAACTTTTTTTTTTAAATACAGTAGTGTGCAAAAGTATTTGGACAAGAACTATTTTATCTTTTATGAGGCATCAAAATGATTGCGACAATTTACCAATCGCGCCCAGTATATATCCAGTACTGTGCAAAAGTATTAGGACAAGAACTATTTTATCTTTTATGAGGCATCAAAATAATTGCAACAATTTACCAATCGCACCTAGTATATATACAGTAGTGTGCAAAAGTATTAGGACAAGAACTATTTTATCTTTTATGAGGCATCAAAATAATTGCGACAATTTACCAATCGCACCTTGTATATATACAGTACTGTACAAAAGTATTAGGAAAAGAACTATTTTATCTTTTATGAAGCATATGGACAAAAAAACAATTTAATTAAAAATATTTTATTTGATTTACTGAACAAATGCTTTAACATTATTCTTGTTAAATACTTGTTACAATATAAATTTAATATTTAGTATAATAGCCTTTTGCTTTGAAATAATAAAATAATTGAGACACTTTACCAATCGCACTATATATATATACAGTACTGTGCAAAAGTATTAGGACAAGAACTATTTTATCTTTTATGAGGCATATTGACAGAAAATAAACAATTTAATTAAAGTAATTTTATTTGATTTACTCAACAAATACTTTAACAAGAAAAATTACTTGCTGCAAAATAAATTTAATATTTAGTATAATAGCCTTTTGCTTTGATCACAGCCTTCATTCTGTCAGGCATTAAAATCACAAGATTCTTCGATCTATCTAATGGTATCTCCTGCCAAGCAGCTTGTATTTGTTCCCAAAGCGTGTCTTGCAAAGAAAATTCAGATTATCATTTTTTTATCCAAAATATCCCATAGATGGCAATATGGATTCCGCTTTGCCAGGTCCACGGCCGACCTGCTAACAACCGTAACGGAGTACATGCTACAGGCCCTTGTTGAGTCTGATGAGGCTCGCGCGGTTACTCTGGACATCTCCAAGGCTTTCGACAGGGTTTGGCACTCTGGACTCCTATGCAAACTACGCGGTTATGGTATTACCTGTCGCCTGCTTGACTTAATCCAATCTTTCTTAAATAACCGCAAAATGAAGGTCGTTCTGAATGGGCGTGACTCTTCGTCCTACAGCACGAATGCTGGGGTCCCACAGGGCTCTATCCTGGGCCCGACGCTCTTCCTTATTTTCATCAACGACCTCCCAGATGAGATCAAGTCCCAAGTAGGCATCTACGCAGATGACACTACAATATACTCCCGCACCAGTAACCTGTCGTGGCGGACAGACATAATCTCGCTGCTGACCTTGAGCGGGATCTATACTCTGTGGTGAACTGGGGCAAGAAGTGGCTTGTCAACTTCAATTCATCTAAGACCAAGCTGTTGTCTGTCAATCATTACAGGCAACCTCTCCTGCCTCCCATAAGCATGGACCAAGCGATTCTCCCGGAGAGTAATACACTACGCCTCCTCGAGACTTACCATGTCCTCAGACCTCAAATGGAACCTCTATATTGAATCCATAGCAAAAACTACTGCTAAGAAGATTGGGTCACTATGTCGATCCAGGATGTTTTTTCCACCTGACTCCATCCTGCATATATACAAGTCAACCATCCGTCTGTGCTTGGAGTACTGCTGTCATTTATGGTCAGGTGCCCCTGCCGTTCTCCTCAGTGTTCTTGACAGGCTCCATTGGAGAGTCTGTAATGTGATAGGTACTGATCTGGCTGTTTGACTGCAGCCACTTCCCCATCGTCGAAAGGTGGCCTCCCTTTGTCTGTTCTATAAATACTTTCATGGTTTCTGCTCGGATGAGCTTAAGTCACTGATGCCTCCTCAACAGGTGTTCACTCGTGCAACCAGACTGGCAACTGGGTCCCACCCATTCACAGTCAGGTTAGCCAAATGCAGACGACAATTCTACTCCTGAAGCTTCTTCTCTCGCACTTCCCGCCTGTGGAACTCACTGTCGGCTACAACCTCCAGAAATTTAAATGCAAAGTCAATACTCATTTACTAACCACTGGACTCTAGCTCTCTCCCCACCTCTGTATAACCTTCCCTTTCTCTCCACCTATGTATCTGTCATCGCACCTGCTTTCTCAGCTTTCTATTGTTCCTTTCTAACTAATTTGTACTCCTCACTCTTTTCTAATTAATCTTTTTACATTTATGTAGCCCCCTGCACATCAGTGGCATTTCCGCCTTGCTCGGGGTGAAATGATTAAAAAAAAAAAAAAAGATGTTCAATAAGATTGAGATCATGGTTTTATGGGGGCCAACACAAGTTTCTTTTACGCCTAGTTTTAAATAATCAATATTTATTAGCAATTTACTTGGTATTTCACCCTGTATTTGAATTTCAGTGAGGTTTTTAGGAAAATCACCCCTGTCCTAATAGTTTTACACACTACCGGTAGTGTGCAAAAGTGTTAGGAATGGGGTGATTTTAAACATTATTTTGATGCTATGGAACTCGTTTCGTTATTCTTGTTTTCCCGACGGCTACAACCTCCAGGAATTTAAATGCAATGCCAATACCTATCACTTACCCACTTGACTCCAGTTCTTTCTACATCACTCCGTATATCTTTTTCTTTTCCTTTCTCTTTGCATTCACAACTGTCTTTCCACTTGTGTTCTCATCCTTCTTTTGCCCTTTCTCTTTGCTCCACTCCTGTCTAAACATTTACTTATATGTAGCCAAATGCACATCGGTACCGCTACCACCTTGCTTGGGGTGAGGCGATTAAAAAATGCTGGAATTTTTGCTATAGAAGTCTATTTTTATACTTTGACTAGCAGTATAGCTCGGCTTTAAAACTAATCCATGGTCTTGGAGCTCAGACACTTTGGACGTTGGCACGAAAGAATAAACGGCAATTATATCCTGCAATTATATAAATCCACCATCCGCCCGTGTATTGAGTACTGCTGCCACATTTGGTCGGGTGCCCCTTCTATTCTCCTCGGGGTTCTTGACAAAATACAGAGAAGAATCTGTAATGTGATTGATACTGACTTGGCTGACCGCCTGCAGTATCTCTCTCACCGGCGTGAAATGGCTTCCCTGTGCCTCTTCTATAAATACTTTCATGGCTTCTGCTCTGATGAACTTAAATCACTGGTGCCCCCTAGATGTGAATTTGCACGAGATACTAGATTGGCAACTAGATCTCACCCTTTTACAGTGAAACCGATGAAATGTAACCGCAAATTCTACTCCAACAGCTTCTTTCCTCGCACTTCCCGCCTGTGGAATTCCCTACCGCATGCTTGCTTCCCCGACGGTTACAACCTCCAGGAGTTTAAATGTAAGGTCAATAGACACTTCCTAACAAACTAACTCACTCCCACTCCCACCAACTCTCTCCCTATGTACATCCTAACTCGTCTATCACCCTTCTTCTGACATTTCCTATACCCAATCCCTCTATGTAACCCCCTGCGCTATAGTGGCAGTGAAATGCCTTGCTTGGGGTGACACAATTAAAAAAAAATAATTGTTTCCAGTTAAAGCGAAAGCTTAGACTGAAAGAAAAATGAATGGATCTAAGTCAAATTTTGAATTCCTGCTATCGATATCAAATAAGTTTTTTTCGTCGTAAACTCAATTTTGAAGGCTAAATATGTCCTCTGAATCAATGGTATCATGGCTGAGACTAAGAACTACAATTATACCTACTTAGAGCCAAACCCGAAGCTAAAACTAAAATAAAAGGGCTGATAAAAATACAGACATACAGGCAGATAAACAGACACACACACAAACATCTTGTCTTATATATATATATATATCCGATTTTCTGCACTATTCTAAGAACTGCAACCTTGAAGCTTATGAATATCGTTTCTTATGACTTTGTCTATGAGTATATCAAATTTGATTAAAATCGGACTTCTCCTTCTATAACCCGATTTTTTCGATTATCGATTTTCGATATTTATCGGGGGTACCTCGACACAAAACTTAGCTAAGAACACTCGTGGATGCTTATAGTGCAACAGTGTAAATTTTCAAGAAAATCGGTTCAGCTTTTTCGGAGTCTATAGGTAACGGACACACACACGCGCGCACACACACAGAGACACACACACACACAGACAAAGTTACATTTATAAATAAGTTTAGATAGTGTTTTGAAACTAGTTTGAGAGTTAACTATTTGCGAATAACTGGGACTCTAACAGGTGCTACCACCTCGGGTCAGAGTAAACATGAGAACAGCATCAATTAAGACCTCCCAAGTACAGGCTTTACTGCCAGATGCAGTTTATCGTCAAACCCAGGACTTAGATATAGTTTATCCTAATACACAGGATACCTCACTGGAAAGGTTCAGTCGACGTATTCTTAAGCTCCAGAGGACAGGGTAATCAGGTCTTCTATACTGTGAACATCATTGTGAAAAACACGTAAGTTGCAATTGAGAAACCGAGAAAATGTTATTGAGGAGAAAAGACAATAAATGTAGAGAGATAAAAAAATAAAACGAGACAGATAAGGCAATAAAACGAGACAGATAAGGCAATAAAACGAGGGAGATAAGACAATAATACGAGACTGATAAGACAATGAAAATAGGAAAGGTTTCAAGGATATAGAAAATAACGATTGGCATTGCATTAAATCTTTGACGATTGCATTTGACAGGAAAGCAAGAAACCAGATGAGAGTTTCGCAGCTAAGAAGTGCGTTTAGAAGACAACTTAAAATATATCTAAACTTATTTATAAATGGAACTTTGTCTGTGTGTGTGTGTGTGTGTGTGTATGTGTGTGTCTGTGGGTGTGTGTATCCGTTACCTATAGATTCCAAAACGGCTGAACCAAAGTTGTACTATAAGCGTGTGTGAGTGATCTTAGCTAGGTTTGTATCGAGGTACTCCCGATAAATACCGACAATCGATAATCAAAAAAGTCGCCTTGGATATCTCTAAAGCGTTCGACAGAGTTTGGCATGCTGGCCTTCAATGCAAACTGCGTAGCTATGGTATAGCTGGACAATTGTTTGAACTAATCCAGTCATTCCTAACCGCACATTGAAAGTGGTATTAAACGGACATGCCTCCCAGAGCTACCATACGAACGCGGGTGTCCCTCAAGGCTCTATCCTAGGTCCTACGCTCTTTCTGAGCCACATTAATGATCTCCCCGATACCATAATATCCGATGTACGCCGATGACACCACAGTTTACTCTCGCCTCGATCAAAAATCTGGTGTGGGCGACAAAGCTAACCTTGCAGCCGAGCTTTGAAAGGACCTCCAATCCATAGTGGACTGGGGTAATAAATGGCTCGTAAATTTTAATGCTTCTAAAACGAAGCTATTATCAATTAACCATCATAAAAAACCGCACCTACCTCCCATTAGCATGGATCAGGCTTGCCTCCCAGAGAGTAAAACACTACGCCTCCTTGGTCTCACACTTTCAGCGGACCTCATGTGGAATGACTATATCGAATCCACTGCTAAATGCGCTGCTATGAAAGTCGGTTCTCTGTGCAGGGCCCGGAGGTTTTTTCCGTCTGAATCTATCCTGCACATTTATAAATCTACCATCCGCCCGTGCATTGAATACTGTTACCATATCTGGTCGGGTACCACTTGGACTTCTAGACAAGGTACAGCGGAGGGTCTGTAATGTGATCAATACTGACTTGGCAGACCGCCTGCAGTCTCTCTCTCACCGGCGCGACGTGGCTTCCCTGTGTCTCTTCTATAAATACTTCCATGGCTTCTGCTCCGATGAATTTAAATCACTGGTGCCTCCTAGGTTCGAATTTGCACGAGATACTAGATTAGCAACTAGATCCCACCCTTTTACAGTGAAACCGATATAATGCAACCGCAACTTCTACTCCAACAGTTTCTTTTCTCGCACTTCCCGACTGTGGAATTCCTTTCCTCATGTCTGCTTCCCCGATGGCTACAATCTCCAGGAGTTTAAATGTAAGGTCAATAGACACCTCCTAACACAATAACTCAGTTCCATTCTTTCAAACACTCTTCCCATCCTCCAAACTACCTATCACCCACCTTCTGATATATCTAACCACTCTTTCTAATTACCTTCCCCTATGTAGCCATAAGCGCAACAGTGGCAGTGGAATGCCTTGCTTGGGGTGAAACGATTAACAAAAAATTTTTTTTAAAAATAATCTTTATTTTTATATAATTGTTTTGTAGGAGTTGATTTTTCTTCATTTCAAATTTTGTCGCTTTAATGTTTTCAGGTAACTAAATTGTCTTGCTTCCTTAAAATTTAAAATATCGGCCAATTTTTTTGAGTTCCTTCGTATTATCGACATTTTTTTTCTCTTTTGTTCATTTTTGTACTTCGTTCGATTTTCGTATTTCATTTAAGTTGCTTTCGTCGACTTTCTTCAATTCTTTTTTACCTTATTTCATCATCAAGACCATATTTTTTATCGTCTTCCTTTTCATTTTCCCTTTTCTTTTCCTCCTTTTTCCTCCCCGCTTTTTCTTCTTCTTCTTTTTTTTCATTCTTTTTCTTTCTCATTCTTCTTTTTATCCTTTTCATTCTCAATATTCCCTTTCTCTTTTTCCTTTTTCATTTTTCTTCTTCCTTTTCATTCTTCTTTTTTCTAATTTTTCTTCTTCCTTTTCATTTTTCTTCTTCCCCTTCTTTCACTTACTTTTCCTTTTCATTCGACTTTCTTTTCATTTTTCTTTTTTTCAGTCTTCTTCTTCTTCTTTTTCTTCTTTCTTTTTCTGTTATTTTCTTCTTCTTTTTCATTTTTCACCATTTTCTTCTTCCTTTTTCTTCTTCTTCTTCTTTTTCTTCCAATTTCTTTTCATTCTTCTACTTCTTCCATTTGATTATTCTTCCTTCTCATTCTTCTTCATGTTCATTTTTATCTACCCCTTCTTCTTCATTTTTCATTCTTCTACTTCCTTTTCATTCTTCTTCTTACTTATTCTTCTTTTTCCTCATTTTTCTTCTTCTTCTTTTTCATTTTACTTCTTCTATTTCACTTTTCGTCTTCCTTGTCATTCTTTTTCTTCTTCTCCTTCTTCCAATTACTTTTCATTCTTCTTCTTCAGTTTTCTTCTTCCCCTTTTTCTTCTTCCTTTTCATTTTTTCTTCTCCTTTTTCTTCCATTTCCTTTCATTTTTTCTCTTTTCAGTCTTCTTCTTCTTCTTTCTTTTCATTCTTTTTCTTCTTCTCATTTTTCTTCTTTCTCTTCGTTCATTTTCTTCTCCTTTCTTTTCATTCTTCTTCATCTTTTAAGCTTGCATGTGAAGTTTGGTGAAAGTGATAATGGCTCGCAATTGCTACTCAGCCGATTTCCAATTCCAGTCAGGTTCAATCATCTACGCGCAAATATATTTGGGAATCACAAGTCTCAACGTCTTCTTCCTTTTTACAATCTAAAGTATTTCTGGCTTCAACTAACCTAAAATAGGTTGATAAGACATAAAAAATAAAGCAATAAAGCAATCTTATATTTTGCATCTTCATACTAGTAATACCCCTATCGCGGATGTGCATTGTGGTACAGTGGATATCGGCTCGGAACAAGAAATCGGGGAGCCGAGTTCGAATTCCAGCTGAATTCATTGCATTTCACTTACACACAAATACCCTTGGGAAAGGTATTAATCCGTCTCTTCCTTCCAGTTATGGGTTAAATAACAGGACAGATTGGGTTCTATATTCTTGGGTGGCAACCAGTCTACTACAGAAAGCAACGGCAACCTACTGAGGAATAATCTTCTGCCCAGTCAGTCATGTCACTTTCGAGACATGATCGCCCAAGCGTGTATCACGTATGACACTTAACTGACTGACTGAATATAAGAGTTGCAAACATATTTAAAATTTGTACTGGACATAAATGGGGGATCGGTTTTCTATTGTTATTAAGTAATAAACTTATCCCCCTCTAATTATACTTAATATAATAATGTAATATAGTCTATCTCTTCTCCCTCCATCTATGAGTCAAATGACAGGACAGATTAGGTTCTATAGCCTTGATTGGCAACTAGTCTACCGCAGAAAGAAATGGCAACCTACTGCGGGATAATCTTCTGCCCAGTCAGTCATGTCACTTTCGAGACATGATCGCCCAAGCGTGTATCACGTATGGCACTTAATTGACTGAATGCCCCTACGCTCATTATTTTTTTTTTCAATCTTATCACCCTAAGCAAGGCGGTAACGCCACTGATGTGTAGGGGGGCTAAATAAGAGTGAAAAGATTGGAAAAAAGAAAGCCGGAAACCACATCCTAAACAGGGAACAAGGGATGAGCCTCTACACCTGTTCAATAGAAGTGGGTGGAGTGTGAACCGGGCGATAGTTTAGTCTATCTACTCCAATTAAATTATACTTATCGTCTCTCTTTTTCTTTTTTACTCTCCTTATATAATTTTTAAAGCATTTCTCCATCTCTCTCTCTCTTTCTCACTCTCCTTCTCATATTTCTTCTCTTTTTCCTACTCTTTTTCATTTTATTTTTATTGTATTTACTTTACACTCTTTCCTTTTTTTTTTCTTATTTTCCTCTTGTATATTTTTATTGTTTCCTCGTAATATGACGCCCTTTTCTTTTTACGTTTTCTCTTTTTTCTTTTGTTTTCTTTTTGTTTTACTCTTTCGTTTCCCCTCCTTCTCGCCCTGCTTCTGCCTCTAATTATTTTCGTAAATATTTTTCTTCTTTTTTAAATGTCCCCCCTTTTCTCTCTTTTTTTTTCTTTTTCCTCTCGCTGGCTCACTTCTCTTACACTTTCTCTCTTCTTCGCCCGTATGGAGAACCATCTCTTTCTTTTACCTTGTGTCGAGTCTTAATTAACTTTCGACATTTTCTCGTGCGTCTCCTTCAACTTCAATTTCTCCCCACTTCTACACGCACTTCTTCACGCTCTGTGCTTCTCTTAATAAAGCCTCTTTGGAAAAGGAATAACGACGCATGCGCGATAAAACGCACTTCCTTCAATTGAAAGCTTTGAGAATCTGGCGTGATTTTTACAGCTTACGTTTACAGATTGCCTAACACGCATGGGTTCTTCGCTGAAGAACACACTCACATTCGGACAAAGTGTCATATACACATACGAGTACCATCACGCACCAATACAGGTGTACTCTCACATAAACAGTGGGCTATGTACACAAACACAAACACAAGCACCAACACAGATACACAGGTATATATTAGAAATATGAACGGTTAGGCTGAAATATACATCCACTTAAATAGGAAGTTCAAGAATAAATTAATGAGGCACTCTGTCAAAATCGAGTTTATTTGCTATGGAGTAATCATATATATCCATCACACAATGATAGGTGGCAATATATATATATATATATATATATATATATATATATATATATAAATCTTTGTTTCGGTATTCCACAGCTCATTGGTGTGACTAGACATCCAATTGCTTTCAGCCGGGATCGAAACTCGATTGATTTGGCAGCAGTCAGAGATTCTACCCCTAAGCTATCGGCTTTGATAAGCTTCTTAAAAGATTTGTTTAGATTTGTTTTAACATAAATCTACAGAAAACACATTTTCCGAACTGATTTTTACATACACATGTATAACCAACTACGCCACCGTCCCGAAGGAATTTAGTGCTGTATTTTTGGAGCCTTTTACATTCAGTGTCAGATGGATTTTGACAACTGGATTATGTTAGTGGGTTCGTGCCACTTGTCATAATTTGTATTTATTTCTGAGATGAGTAATTTTCAATAATCATGGAATTATTTCGAACTTTTGTTCTCATCAACCATGATGAGAACAGTTTTTTTTTTACTTTTTCTATTCGTTTGTCGGATTCCAATCCATATCTTCAACTCATATATATATATATATATATATATATATATATATATAGGTATATATGTCCAGTCTGTAAACGGTGAGGATAATCCAACAAGATTAACTTAATATATAATATATATATTTATATTATATATATATATTTATATTTATAGATATAACACTTAATATTATATATTAAGTGTTATATCTATATAGAGAGCTCAATGGATGTTATCCAGAACAAACTATATTTATAAAGGAAAACTCAACACGTCATTTCAAGTGGTTATAAAGTATAGTTTATTTCCATGAGCTCATTAGCTCATTTCATCAGACCTTACAACATAACTTCCATTTGGTACAAAAAGGATGCCGGAATTAGCATTTTCTTTAACTGAAGTGAAAGTTAAAAATAAAAAAAATAAAAATGAAAATAAAAAAATAAGAATAAGAAGAAAGAAAAGGAAAAGATAAATGATTCTGTCTGTGATTGCCCTGGCCGCCGTGAAGAGTTTGACCGATAAAGGAATTTCCAAATATTTCCAGGCTGGTGTTTGTTTGACCCCATAAAACTAATCCATCCATTTATACTAACTTATATCCATATATATATATGTGTGTGTGTATGTGTGTGTGTGTGTGTGTGTGTGTGTGTGTGTGTGTGTGTGTGTACATTCCCACCTATACTTACAAATGTGACTTTGTTCATGGCTACATATATTTACATCTTTACACGTTCTCGTGTTTACTTACCGATCCTGGCTACATATACATCTCATAAAGACGTAATTTCCGCGCGTATAAGTAGCGTTATATATATGTACACATTTTTAATTTTTTGTACCAAATGGAAGTTATATTGTGAGGTCTGATGAAATGAGCTAATTAGCTCATAGAAATGAACTATAGTTTATAACCACTTGAAATGACGTGTAGAGTTTTCCTTTATATGTATATATATATATATATATATATAGTCATCCGCAGACAGATCTGTTTCGCTGTATCACAGCTCATCAGTACGGCTTAGACCGTAATGATGAGCTGGATTGAAACCCGACCGAATCGGCGTCAGTCGGCGATTCTACCCCTAGGCCACGAGTGTCCGGCAGAAGAAGGCAGGCTTTTTAGCGCATATAAACACGCCCAATAGCTAGAGTGCTCCAATTCATTATCGAATGAGCGATGCGTATATGCGTTTCTTATATTCAACTGAAAATCATTTTCACAACAATGAGCTAACATTGCCTGATGACGAGGTAAAATTCTCGAAACAGAAATGTAAACTATATTAATTCTAAATATAAAATCAAATTATATATATATATTGATTGGTAAAACTAATCCATGGTCCTGGAGCTCAGACTGTTTGAACGTTGGCACGAAAGACTAAAAAGCAATAGTTGTTTCCAGTTAAAGCGAAACCGTAGACTTAAAGGAAAATCAATGGATGTAGTCAAATTTTGATTTCCTGGTATCGATATCAAATAAGTTTCTTCGTCGTAAACTGTATTTTGAAGGCTAAATAAGTCCTCTGAGTAAATGGTATCATGGTTGAGACTAAGAGCTACGATTATACCTACTTAGAGCCAAACCCAAAGCAAAAACTAAAATAAAAGGGCTGAAAATATACATACAGGTAGATAAACAGACACACACAAACATCTTGCCTTATATATATATATATATATATATATATATATATATATTTATCGATTTTCTGCACTATTGTAAGAACTGCAACCTTAAAACCTCTGAATATCGTTTCTTATATCTTTGTCTATGAGTGTATCAAATTTGATTAAAATCGGATCACTCCTTCTATAACCCGATTTTTTCGATTATCAATTTTCGATATTTGTCGGTGGTACCTCGCCACAAAATTCAGCTAAGAACACTCGCAGATGCTTATAGTACAACTGTGTAAATTTTCAAGAAAACCGGTTCAGTCGTTTCGGAGTCTATAGGTAACGGGCACACACACAATGACAAAGTTCCATTTATAAATAAGTTTAGATATATATGAATATATTCTTAGTCATACAAAACTTTATAATAGATAGGAATCAGCGTAAATTACATGACATTTTTACTAAAAACTCAAAAAAAAGAATCGGCTTTGTTCCAGGGCTTATTAAATTTATTTCTGGGAATGGTAAGTATGTATAATAAAAGATGATATGGATATTTTCTCGCCCCCATATCATTTAGTTATTAGTCATGCAATTTACACTTATTCCTAGCTAATATATATATATATATATATATATATATATATATATATATACTATACAACGTGTGTTAGCACGTGCGATACCCTGTCTTCATCAGCCACCGACCAGAGGTGATGTCACGGTTTCGGTGGCCATGGCGGGACCGCCACCTCACGCGCCACCCGCAGCGTTTGCTACCAGGCAGGGTATGAAAATAAACTTCTTGATTGTCCTCTTGTATATTCTCATAAAGAAGTAAATAAAACGGTTGTTCCTCTTTGCAGTTTGTATCGACAATGAAATTTCCTGAATGCGTTTGCCGTTACTAACGCGCTCGTGAAGGAAGTAAAAAACGTTATAGATGACCACACAAATATCTCACTTGCGCATATTAGATCGTGATCTTGCGCGAATTTTGTTTGCTTGTTGTTTTGATCTCGACCAAATCCAACTTCTGTACCGTTGTTCGAATGCGGTGCGAAGCGCTTTTGAAACCACAGCCAGTCATGCCGATTTTTGAAAGGAAAGAGATAACTGAATGTCTCAGAAACCCACGGCACCCAACCTCAATAGGCATCACGTTACACCTCCAACCATTGTCCATACATTCGGCGCACAGTGACTCATGTCGGTTTTTCTTTAGCTCGTGCGCCTCTACCCTGTTCTCTTCACAAGAGACTGTTAACACTATTTGGAAGACAGTCTTTTTTGAGTCGGACCACAACATCATGTCGGGACGCTTGTTTTGTGTGCGATGTGTATTGGAAAGTTTAGAAGCGTCATTAGGTCTAGTGAAACCTCCCAATCACTGGCTCCGCTCAGCAGCTTCATATTCGGGGTTGTTTGTTTTTTCTTTGCAGGGTATTCACCGTTCTTATGAAATCTGATCTTAGTCTCCTTGGCTGCCACAAGCTGTTGGTTTGGTGTCTCACATTGTGTTCTTATTAGCTCCTTGATCACCTCTATTACCTTGTTGTATCGTCACGTATACATCTGGAACGATTGTGGACAAGCAGAAAGCACATGACACAAGGAACCTCAATCCTTTTTACACGAAAAACAAAGATCTGTATCTATGTAACCCCACATTTTAAGGTTTGTTTCATTTGGAAGAAGGTCGCATGTAGATCGAAGAAGAAATGATATCGCCAATGGCTCCATTGCGATTAACGAGTTCCAAGAAAGTTGAATAAGTTTGATATAATTCCAGGTTGTCCACTTCAATTGTTTAGCTTGTTTAGCAGTGGCTATTCTATGCTCCTCTTCGAACATTTTAACTTCTTCCATTACCATGCGCCTCTTTCCCTTTGGTTTCTCCTTGGAGAAGAACTTGTGCGTCTTGTTTCCCAGTCCAATCCGATCATTTTGAGTCCCACCCATGATATCTCTGACTCCTAGGCTGGTTTCCGCTTCTTGGGTTGCATCTGCAGCGGACCACTTTGAACCAGATTTAATCTCTGGATGCACCCTCTAAATGCAATCATCAACTGAGTCCCTCATTATCGTGTGCAGGCGTACCTTCCCAGCCTTGAATTATTCCTCCACTAACGAGTGTACAAGGATCTGCAGATGTTCGGAGTTGGTATATAGCCCCACTTTCGAAAAACAAGGAGGAACTCCAAGCCACTTACGCAAGTATTTATTGATTACTTGCTCTCAATGTGCTCAATACGAGAGAGTGCAATTTCATAGATTTGCAAAGGCCACAAAAGGCAGGGTAATAGGCCATGTTGAAAACACCACGCTTTCATTTTGCCGGGCAGATAGGTTCTATCGATCAAAATAAGACCCCTAGAAGCTACTTTCTTTAACGCCCCCCCGATGTCGATCAGTCAGAGAGATTTCATACATCCGTCCGAGGTTTTTTTACTGGTATTATCTTTACTGTTGGTATTGTTTTATCACCAATTCTGAACTGAATTCCCTTTGACAGATTAGGCTAGTGAGTTTCCTGAGAACGCATGGGCAGTTTTTTATATAATTTATATGATATCCCATTCATTCCGTGGGCACTACCACTGCGTGACTTTCGTACAAAAACCTGGACTTGAATTACTGTTATCCCACTATCATCAAACATAAATGTTGGATCTCGAGGCCTTGGCAAACTATTTATAGGACTGATTTGTTATTGCTCGCATATTATCTGAATACGTCATCTGCAAGTGATTCTCCAACTCCTCTTGTAGGGCATCAGGTTTGCCACTCTTTGCTTCCACGAAAATTTTTTTTTTAGTAAAAGCATGCGGATTTATAAAGATTTCCGAGACTGCCGCTCTTATCTCCGATGCTTCCTTGGATTCTCAGCTCTGGATATCACCAGAATCTTTCTTCTGATACCATTCGTTAGTTCTTGAATGCCTCCGCTTTCATAAAATGAAGCTTCTTTAAAACGGCGCTTCAATAAACTTTGTTGTGCTCGTAACTTTCCTTTATGGACTTGTCGTCAGTTTGGTCGTTTTTCCTCCTTATTCTCTTTCTTCTCCATTACCGGGTCAAACCACTCAAAGCAAACGTCGTGTATTATTCTACAAAAGGAACTGATCTGTTGCACTACAGGACCCTTAAGATTGGTATTAAAGATAAAAGGAAGCTCTTTATCAAGGTTTGTCCATTCTTGGTTTACTCAGGATTTCTCCAGGGTACTGTCACTCAACGATGGAATCCTGAATGCTGTGTGTATAGTCCAGGTTTAAAATCCCATTACTCGATTTATATTCTCCTGTAGGAGAATTGCGCTGTTTGCACCAGAGTCCCATATGTACACGTAATCCACGTAAGCCGTTAAATCTTTTGCTGCAAACACACGTTCTAGCTGTGTCCATATCCAGGTCGTTTCCATTTAAATCAGTCTGATGTGTGATATAATCTCCCACCCCGCTACAGTCACCCAGAGGGCATTTTACTTTTCTTGAATTTTTCATGATTTTTTAATATTCTTGTCTTTCCAAGATGTCACTCCACCTTTCTAGAGGGTCACTTCGTATTTTCGAAGTCATCTTGCTTTCCAAAGAGTCTTGGTAATCAATCTGTAACATACAACTTGTGTTAGCGCATGCAATACCCTGTCTTCAGTCGCCGACCAGGGGTGATGTCACGGTTTCAGTTGCTATGGCGGGACAGACACCCCACGCGCCACCCGCAGGGTTTGCCACCAGGCAGGGTATGAAGATAAAGTTGTTGATTGTCTCTCTTGTAGATTCTCATAAAGAAGTAAATAAAACGGTTGTTCCTCTTTGCAGTTTGTATCGACAATGAAATTTCCTGAACACGTTTGCCGTTACTAACGCGCTCGTGAAAGAAGAAAAGAACGTTATAGATGACCACACAAATATCTCACTTGCGCATATTAGATCGTGAATTTTGTTTGCTTGTTGTTTTGATCTCGACCAAATCAAACTTGACGCGTTCTATATCGTTGTTCGAATGCGGTGCGAAGCGCTTTTGAAACCACGGCCAGTAATGCCTATTTTTGAAAGGAAAGAAATAACTGAATGTCCCAGAAACCCACGACATCCAAATAGCAGTTATTGTTGCTGGGTGTTTACTTCAATGTTCATTGTTCACCAACCTACAGTGGAACGTCTACATCGAATCTATAGCTACGTCTACCGCTAGTAAGTTTGGGTCATTGTTTTGTAATTGATCCTGACTTGAAATCTCGATTTCTGTCACTTTCTTGCCTGGTAAACGTGGCCGCCTGTATTTTTCTACAAATATTTTCATTGCAACAGCTCTGACGAACCTTTTCCCTGCTGCCCCGTCAACATGAATGTAAGCGCCCTAAAAGGTTGGATGTGCATTGTGGTGTAGTAGATATCGACCCGGAACGAGAAATCAGGGAGCTGAGTTCGAATTCCAGTAGAATTCCTTGCATTCACTTACGCACAAATACATTGGGAAATGTATTAATCCGTCTCTTCCCTCCAGTTATAGGTTAAAAAACAGGATAGATTGGGGTCTATAGCCTTGGCTAGCAACCTGTCTATCGCAGAAAGCAATGGAAACCTACTGCGGGATAATCTTCTGTCCATTCAGTTTTGTCTCTTTCGAGACATGATCGCCCAAAGTGTGTATCGCATATGACACTTAACTGACTGACTGAATATAACAGTTGAAAACATAATTAAAATTCTGCTGGGCATAAAATGGGGGATCGGTTTTCTATTGTTATGAAGTAATATACTGATCCCCCAATGATTATACTTAATATAATAATGTAATAAAATTTATTTATTCTCCCCCCAGCTATGAGGTAAATGGTAGGACAGATTGGGTTCTATAGCCATGGTTGGCAAACAGTCTACCACAGAAAGCAATGGAAACCTACTGCGGGATAATCTTCTGCCCAGTCAGTCATGTGTCTTTCGAGACCTGCTCGCCCAAGCGTGTATCACGTATGTCACTTAACTGACTGACTGAATATAATAGTTGGAAACATTATTAAAACTTCTACTGGGCATAAAGTGGGGGATCGGTATTCTATTGCTATGAAGTTATAAACTGATCCCCCACTAATTATACCTAATGCAATAATGGCATATAATTTATCTCTTCTCCCTCCAGCTATGAGGTAAATGGCAGGACAGATTGGGTTCTATAGCCATGGCTGGCAAACAGTCTACTGCAGAAAGCAATGGAAACCTACTGCGGGATAATCTTCTGCCCAGTCAGTCATGTTTGTTTCGATTGTGTATCACGTATGGCACTTAACTGACTGGCTGAATATAATAGTTGGAAACATTAGTAAAACTTCTAGTGGGCATAAAGTGGGGGATTGGTATTCTATTGCTTTTGGAAACGTATTAATATGTCTCTTCTCTCTAGTTATGGGTTAAATAACAGGACAGATTTGGTTCTATAGCCTTGGCTGACAACTAGTCTACCGCAGAAACTAATGGAAACCTACTGCAGGATAATCTTCTGCCCAGTCAGTCATGTCTCTTTCGAGACATAATCGCCCAAAGTGTGTATAACGTATGGAACTTAATTGACTGACTGAATATAATAGATGGAAATATTATTAAAACTTCTAATGGGCATAAAATGGGGAATCGATTTTCTATTGCTATGAAGTAATAAACTGATCCCCCACTAATTATACTTAATAAAATTATGTAATATAATCTAGCTCTTCTTCCTCCAGCTTTGAGTAAAATGGCAGGACAGATTGGGTTCTATAGCATTGACTGGCAACCAGTCTACCGCAGAAATCAATGGCAACCTACTGCGGGATAATCTTCTACCCAGTCACTCATGTCTCTTTCGAGACTTGATCGCCCAAAGTGTGTATCACGTATGGCCTTTAACTGACTGACTACATGGACAAAATAACTGGTTTCATTCTAAATAAATATCAATATTTCTAGACTGACAATGCGAATAATAAACTTTTTACCATCAAATCAATTAAAAAGAAAAAGACGAAGTAACTCTGGCTCGACTAAATATAGGCCACTGATTCCTTATCCCTTCATACTTGCTGAAAAGCAAAGATCAATAAAAATAATAAAATAAAGCTTTAAATAATAAAAAATTAAAATTAAAAAATGCTCTCACAGTGAAACCCAAGTTAATAATAGGACAGATTGGGTTCTATAGCATGGGTCGGCAACCAGTCTACCGCAGAAAGCAATGGCAACCTACTGCGGGCTAATCTTCTGCCCAGTCAGTCATGTCTCTTTTGAGACATGATCGCCCAAGCGTGTATCACGTATGGCACTTAACTGACTGAATGAATATAATAGTTGGAATAATGATTAAGGCTTATATTGGTCATAAAGTGGGGGATCAGTTTATTACTTCATAACAATAGGAAACCGATCCCCCACTAATTACTACATAATAATATTATAGATTTCTTTTCCCTTTACCTTTGAGTGAAATAACAGGATAGATTGGGTTCTATAGCCTTGGTCGGCAACCAGTCTACCGCAGAAAGCAATGGCAACCTACTGCAGGATAATATTCTGCCCAGTCAGTCATGTCAATTTTAAGACATGATCGCCCAAGCGTGTATCGCTGAATGACTGACCCCTGTAAGGCATAAGTACTAACCGGAAAACTACTCGAAAATACTGAAAACGTCAATATAATATTCTAACTATATATTAAATCACTATATACCAAAATATAAACACTCACAAATGCCCATCTACAAACTATATATCTATAAAACTTTCGTTTACCCTGAGAGTATAAAGTTAAAAATTGTATTCAGCATATCCGTAGTCATAAAAACTGCGTACAACATATTTGAGATTTCGGCGATAAATAGCAATTCCCCTATCTCTCTTTCACACCTGTGTTTCCATTTTCTCTTGCTCTTTCTCTGACACCTCCTGTAGCTGGTTCTTCTCCTCCTATCTAACCTTTTGCTCTTATGTAGGCCCCTGCGCATCAGTGGCGGTACTGTTTCTTCAAGACGTAGGCGATCATGGCTTTCCACGTCTCCCTATCTCTGGTGGCTCTTAGCACGCCTTCTCCTGTTACACCATGCAACCCTCGTTCCATCATCCACCTAATTAGTTTCTTCAAATATGTTATCCGTTGCTTTGCTCTACCTCTTTTCCCCTCTATCTGGCCTGTTTGTATCAGATTCTCCAAACCCTCCTTCCTCACTGCATGTCCCAGGAACGTTAGCTATCTCATCCTGATGCTCAGTATTAATTTCCATTTCGTTTCCATAATTTCAAAGACCTCATCATTGCTCACATGCTCGGTCCATGATATTCGCAGCATCCTTCTGTAGAATCACATTTCAGTTGCTTCAAGTTTTTCCTTCATCTTTGATGATATTGTCCAGCGTTCACTGCCAAGAACTGATAACATATAGCAATCCAGTACTCTTTTCTTTGTTTCTAGCGAAATTATCCTGTTTCTTAATACTCTACACAGCTCTTGGAAGACATCTTTGTGCTTTTGGATCTCAGGAATATAAATGTATAGAAACTGCTGTGACCACAAAGTGAGGGGTCAGTTTATATATTGTTTGCAATATGGAACTGATCCCCCACTTTAAATCCAGTATGCTTCTGTAGGACCACATTTCAGTTGCTTCAAGTTTTTTCTTCATCTTTGATGATATTGTCCAATATTCACTGCCATATTGAAGAACTGACATCACATAACAATCCAGTACTCTCATCTTTGTTTCTAGTGAAATTATCCTGTCTCTTAATGCTCTACTTAGCTCTTGAAATGCATCTTTGTGCTTTTGGATCTCAGGAATATAAACGCATAGTAATTGCTGTGACCACAAAGTGAGGGATCAGTCTATATATTGATTATAATATGGAATTAATCCCCCACTTTATATCCAGTATCCTTCTGTAGGACCACATTTCAGTTGCTTCAAGTTTTTCCTTCATCTTTGATGATATTGTCCAGCATTCACTGCCATATTGAAGAACTGACAACACATAGCAATCCAGTATTTGTTTCATTTTAGTTTCTTTGACATGTAGTGGGCATTTTGGGGTCTTCTTTTTGCTGATAACCATATATTTTTTTTAAAGTTTATACTAATTTCTTTCTTCTCGATTTCTTTTCTTACCTTTTATAGGAAGTCCTGCATTTCTCTTTCTGTGTCTAATATCTTTTAAGCACCGTGTCATCCGCTTATCCTACATTGTAGAGATTGTGGCTGCGAATGACGAAACCTGGCTAGGAGAAATATTTGCGAATCTGTTGTTAGCTAACTGTTTACTCATTATTTGTTATAGATTACTTTATTATTTATTGATGAGTATTATTATTATTATTACATTTATTTGTATTTTATGTGGGCATTCGTGGTTTGTGAATTTGTTAATTAAAAGTTAACAAGCCAATTATGAAATAGCTACAAAATGCATGAAGGTTTACAATTCTTTTTACTCAACATCCCTTCAGTCAGTCAAGTGCCATACGCGAAACACGCTTGGGCGATCAAATCTCTTTCGAGACATGACTGACTGGGCAGAAGATTATCCCGCAGTAGGTTGCCATTGCTTTCTGCAGTAGACTACTTGCCAGCCAGGGCTATAGAACCCAATCTGTCCTGTTATTTAACCCATAACTGAAAGGAAGAGACGGATTAATACCTTTCCCAATGGTATTTGCGCGCAAGTGAATGCAATGAATTCAACTGGAATTTGAACTCGGCTCCCCGATTTCTCTTTCCAAGCCGATATCCACTGCACCACAACGCACATCCTTTACTGTATCTGAAACATATTCATTATTGCCAACCTATAATCCTCACGATAATACAATAGGCCTTGCTATACATAGTGCACCACCGACCAGCGTATATAAATAGTCAACGTCCCATCTGTGAGAAAGATCTTGAAAGTTGGAATACAATTCATCACCCACAAGGCGGTGCAGACGCATTTAAAATATATCAAGACTGGAAAGTAAAACTGTGCACAGGTATGTTTTCGGCTTGTACTGTCTCTTGTAAATTTAGATAATAGCAGGTGTAATACATTTAACGAAGCTCTACACTAAATCAGATTCCGTCTTCTAGCATCTTTAGCGAGGCTTCAGATATACGAGTTCTACTTGAGGAATGGGTTGAATTTTGGTCTCAGTTTCTGATGAAGGAAACGGAATACACGGACTATTTTATGATTAGGTATCTTTACCAATTTTATTTTTGTGATATTGGATGTGACCAGCCAGTTTTTCTGCATTGAACTGTTAAAGCTAGGTTAGAGGAGACATCAGCTACCAGGCTTTATTTTTAGATACTTTTAGGTATACCCATATGCGGTTGTGTTATCTGCATTCTTTTCTATTAGCGGAAATGGTGATGTCTTCCTTAAGCACTGATCTTTTACCGCAAAGATCCTATCTGAAAAAAAAAATGAAGATTCCAGCAGAAAATAGTTCCACACTCATTTTTCTCCAGATTGAGGACATCGACGTTTTGTAATGGTCAGCAAGCATGTCTTGCTTGAATCATTACAACTGAAGAGTGATTTCGATCCACACTGGGTGCTCAATACTTACTACTTGTATCACATCAAATATACGCTTGGAAAATCAAAAGCCTGGAGTTCAAAGAATCAATTTGATTATGTTGTACCAAGTAACATGTGACTACTTACTATTGATTCTAGTCCTCGTCTCGATTTATACGAATTTATTAATCGGAAATTCTACTCTATAAGATTCTTTTCTCTCACTTTCCGCCTGTGGGGTTTCCTTCAGTATACTTTCTTCCGCGACGTCAATGGCCATCTTATATCTCGCTGACTCGCATCCTTTCCCTCATGTTCTTTACTCCATCCACTCTACTCTCATCAGCTCTCCTACTACTAATATTCTCATCTTTCTCTTACCCATTCTCTAACACCAACTATAACTTGTTCCTCTTTCTCACCTCTGTTCTCTCATGTAACTCCCTGCACACCAGTGACAGAAAAACTGCATTGCTTGGGGTGACATGATTATAAAAAAGGATCATTTGCCGTCTTACCTGCCCTACTTGCAGTAAATCCTCTGAATGTGAAAATTCTAAAAAAAAAAATCCTTTTAACATTTTGTATCCAAGAAACTTCAACTATTTCATCGATTATAAAGTCACTATCAGTATAGTATATACCGTTGCTCGAGTGTAATGAAAGCTTTAAAACTAATCGATGGCTGAGACTAAGAACTACAATTATACCTACTTAGATCCAAACCCGAAGCAAAACCTAAAATAAAAGGGCTGATAAAAATACAGACATACAGGCAAATAAACAGACACACACAAAATCTTGCCTTTTATATATATACTACCAATATAGTCCCGTGTTGCTCGGGTGTAATGAAAGAATTAAAACTAATCCATGGTCCTGGAGCTCAGACTTCTTGGACGTTGGCACGAAAGAATAAAAAGCAATAGTGGTTTCCAGTTAAAGCGAAACATTTGACTGAAAGAAAAATGAATGGATGTAAGTCAAATTTTGATTTCCTGCTATCGATATCAAATAAGTTTTTTCGTCGTAAACTGAATTTTGAAGGCTAAATAAGTCCTCTGAGTAAATGTTATCATGGCTGAGATTAAGAACTACAATTATACATACTTAGATTCAAACCTGTAGCAAAACCTAAAATATAAGGGTTGAAAAAATACAGACATACAGGCAGATAAACAGACACACACACAAACATCTTGCCTTTTATATATATACTACCAATATAGTCCGGTGTTGCTCGGGTGTAATGAAAGATTTAAAACTAATCCATGGTCCTGGAGTTCAGACTCTTTTTATGTTGGCACGAAAGACTAAAATGCAATAGTTGTTTTCAGTTAAAGCGAAACCGTAGACTGAAAGAAAAATTAATGGATGTAAATCAAATTTTGATTTTCTGCTATCGATATCAAGTTACTTTTTTACGTCGTAAACTGAATTTTGAAGGCTAAATAAGTCCTCTGAGTAAATGGTATCATGGCTGAGACTCAGAACTACAATTATACCCACTTAGAGCCAAACCCTAATCAAAAACTAAAATAAAAGGGATGAAAAAAATACAGACATACAAGCAGATAATCGGACACACACAAACATCTTGCCTTATATATATATATTATTTATCTTCTGCCCTATTTTAAGAACTGCAACCTTGAAACTTCTGAATATCGTTTTTTATGTCTTTGTCTATGAGTGTATCAAATTTGATTAAAATCGGACCACTCCTTCTATAACCCGATGTTTTCGAGTATCGATTTTCGATATTTATCTGTGGTACCTCGACACAAAACCTAGCTAAGAAGACTCGCAGACGCTTATAGTACAACTGTGTAAATATTCAAGAAAATCGGTCCAGCCGTTTCGGAGTCTATAGGTAACGGACACACACACACACACACACACACACACACATAGACAAAGTTCCATTTATAAATAAGTTTAGATTAATTTCTTTTAAAAACTTTTTTGCTGTTGTTCACGTATGCCCTTTTAAAATAGCATAACATTTTATTTTTAGACACAAATATACATTGCCTGAAGTTTTCTCTTCATTTATTAGGAACCTGCCTAGTATTACCTGCCATATTATATTTCACTCTTTTATTTTGTTCTATCGATATTTTCTTTTTCCTTGTGATGCTACTTCCACACGACTGCAAACAAAAGGTTAGAAAGGAAATTACTGTCAATGCTGGAAAGGAGTGATAACAGCTGCTAGACTTGAGAACACTTTTTCCTCTAAAGTATTTTAAGGGAAAGACTTTATAAATTTCAACCGACAGCAGCACTGGCTACACAGTCAATTACTGCTAAATGTTTCCTCATAGGGAAACGGTTAGTTACTATTTTACTTTGTTTAAAGACATCTTTTGTTATTATCTTATGCATGATGAACTAGATCTTAAAACAAGAGAAATTGGGAAGACACCCTATCTAAACTATTTTCTCTTAACCAAAACGCTTTTATAAAAACTCTATTATGAAACCTCTGATTCACTGGAAAGACATTATCGATTATAATAGCATCTATGGTCATGAATAATATCTAATTATATATGATTTTTTTTCTGACTTTTTCTTCCGCCATTACTGATACCAACTCTGACGCCATTTTGTCCCGTGATTTCAGAGATAGGATTGGTATCAATCCTAATTCCTTTATGGAATCTCTAATGGAACTAAGATTACTAGGCAATACCCATTTTCTGTCTTTCTATCAGAAAACAAGAAGTAATGGGTTAAATGCAACCACAATCAGACCATACCTGACTGGACACCATTCTGTCCCTTGGTTTGCATTGGCGCCATTTTGTTTCTTTCAGAGGATTTCTCACAGAAGTGAGATTATTTGGCAATGTTCATCTTCTATCCAATTAAAGTGCGCCTGAACAATTTGGTGTTCAGGCTTTGGGTCTGATCCGGATCCATTTTGTCCCACGGATTCCACCAGTGGTTAGCAAATTTCTTTTCATGTCCGTGTTTAAACTAAAGAAATACTGAACATCTACATTTATATACTTCAAAAGTTTTTCTTAAGTTTATGTCTAATTAAAAAAAGAAAAAGAAGACACGTATTTATGATTAAAGAAACTTTTATGAAAAAAAAAACAGATTTGTTAACAAGATATTCATGTATTTTATGGAAGACTGAAAGTGCTTTTATCATGTTCGTTTTTGAAGTAATCTAAACTTTGTATTATAATGACATCCCCTTTCTCATTAAAAACTATTTTAACTATTTTAAAAACTTTTGCGTTTTTAGTAGATACTAAACATTTTTAAGAACGTTTGTGATTAAGAAAAGACTTAATTTTTATTATAAATACCTGAGCATTTTTACTGAGAACTAAGGTTTTGCTAAAATGACGCTCACGTCTTTAGAAAAGACTAAACATATATTTAAAAGACGTTGTCATCAATATGGAAGATTAAACTGCCGTTTCAAGGAAACGTTTCTGTTAGTAGGATAGATTAGACTTACCTAAAATCGTTCATGCTTTGAAGAAACACTAATCATTTTATTAAATAAGTTTTATACTGGACATTAAGCTATTTTAAAATGACGGCCGCGTTTTTACTAAAGTCTAAACCTTTATTAAAATGACATTTCCGTTTTTATGAAAGAATAAACCTTTATTTTAAAAAAAACATTTGTATTTTCATGATCGACTTAACCTTTATTAAAACATAATATTCTATTTAATGAATGACTAAACCTTTTCTATTTTAATGAAAGACTAAATATTTTTTAAAAGTACATTTTTATTTTCGTGATAGATTAATCTATTATTTTAAAAAAATGCAACTTTTATGAAAAATTAAACCTGCAATAAAAAGACATTTCTGTTTTCATGAAAGGCTAGAGTTTTTTAAAAATCAGATTACCTTTTCATAAAAAACGAAACATTTATTAAAAAAAAATATTTATTTATGAAAAACTCAACATATATAAAAACCATTTCTGGTTTTAGGAAAGATTAAACCTTTATTAAAACTAGATTTTCTTTTTCATGAAAGACTATACATTTATAAAAGAAATATTTCCAAGACGAAAGACAAAACCTTTATTAAAATGTCAGTCAGTCAAATAAAGGGCCATACGTGATACACGCTTTGGGCGATCATGTCTCGAAAGAGGCATGAGTAACTGAGCAGAAGATTATCCCGCAGTAGGTTGCCGTTGCTTTCCGCGGTAGACTGGTTGACAGCCAAGGCTATAGAACCCAATCTGTCCTGCCATTTTACTCATAGCCAGAGAAGGAAGAGATAGATTATATTACATTATTTTATTAAATATGATTAGTGAGGGATCAGTTTATTACTTCATAACAATAGAAACTTGATCCCCCATTTTATGACCATTAGAAGTTTTACTAATGTTTCCATCTATTATATTCAGTCAGTCAATTAACTTCCATACGTTATACACGCTTCTGACTGAGCAGAAGATTATTCCGCAGTAGGTTGCCATTGCTTTCTGCGGTAGACTGGTTGCCAGCCAAGGCTATCGAACCCAAACTGTCCTATTATTTAACCCATAACTAGAGGGAAGAGACATATTAATACGTTTCCAAAAGGTATATGCGCGTAAGTGAATGCAAGAAATTCAACTGGAATTGATTAGATCAATGACTTAAACCAAGGATTTGTGAGTTCAATACCAGGCTCCGAAAGTGATGGACAAAGAACTGAGAAAGTTGAGTTAAAGGGAGATAACTGAGGCATCCGGAAGTAGCATGGCGCATGGAACCGGAACGATATACCATAGTGATCAAAATATAGGGTTGCATTTAAATTCCTGGAGGTTGTAGCTGTCAGGAAAGCAAGAATATGGAAGTGAAATTATCATATTCTCTCATTCATATTCATGAGAATATGAATGGGAGAATATGAGTATGAAAGATATTTCCATTTTTAAGAAAGATTAAAACTTTATTAAAAAAATATGACTTCTAAATCGAATGAAAAACTAAACAACTCAAAATTGTATTAAAAATTATAATTTAACATTTTTACATAAAATTATTTTTTAATTTTCTCTCAATATTTATGTTAAATATATTATTCAGACTCTTTTCCTCATCTTCATTGGCGTATTCATGACTATTCTGCAGTTTCACGCTTCAGATTTCATCAGTTATCTAGAATTTTAAAAACGAACCCTATCTTTCGATCACTATGGTATATCGCTCTGGTTCCATGTGCCATGCTATTTCCGGATGTCTCAGTTATTTGTCCATCACTTTTAGAGCCTGGTATTGAACCCACAAATCATTGGTTTAATTCATTGATCTAATCAACTCTTTTATCCACTGAGCCATGCGTTCTTGACAAGGCCCGACAATACAACGGCTGAGTTGTCGTCAATATGGCAATAAAGATGAAAACAGCAGCCCGATCAATGTAAATGGTATAAATAATCGCTCAACTCAGAAGTATGAACAAATCTTTATGTTAATTAAATGTATATTACGTGTTTCTCTTCTCTCCATAGTTTTAATGAAATTTCGATAAATCTGCAATTTATATTAGGCACATGTTTTAACAATCCCCAACATAAATGTTGCTGAAAAAAGAAATATAACCATTGCTGATTCATAATATACTAATTCATTAGGTTGGTTCACTGTTTTAGTTTTTTAATATTCAAAAGAAAAATTGAGATCTATTTTACTAAATCTTTATCCCAGCTCTGAAATTTTAATTTCTTACCTTTCTTTTCAAAAGAATATTGAAATAAACATACTGTATACATTGTATTCTTTATGGCAAATTAGAAATAATACACTCTAGATATGATATTAAATACAGTACCAACTTGCGTCCTAGCTATGAAGATACACTTCATCTGGCAGCAATAACCAAATGCAGATGATAATTCTACTCCTGAAGCTTCTTTTCTCGCACTCCCAAGCTGTGAATCTCGCTTCCATATTCTTGCATTCCTGATGGCTACAACCTCCAGGAATTTAAATGCAATGTCAATACTCATCTCTTAACCACTTGACTCTAGTTCTTTCTTCACCACCCTGTATATCGTTTCCTTTCTCTCCACCTCTGCAACTGTCATCACACCTGTACTCCCATCCTTCTCTTGCTCCTTTCTAACTGGTTCGTCTTCCTCTTAACTCGCTTCTACTTAATCTTATTTACTCTTATGTAGCCCCCTGCACATCAGTGGAGTTACCGCCTTGCTCGGGGTGATGATTTAAAAAAAAGGAATTAACGGTTGTTTTCTCAGTGCCACCCTGGTCCAGAGTGCTAACACCTCTCAAGGTCCAAACTATGGGTAAATGGTGAAACCTCAAACGAAATTCAACCAACTAACAACTTGATGTCGTTGTCATCTTTTATGTACCAAGTAAAGATTTGTTGACGTTACTATTCATTCTACTCCTAAACGACGGATTAAATAGAAGGTTAGTTTTGTCACACTTACCTTGCTTCGTAATCAGTCAAAAATCAACAAAAATTCTGGTTTCCCTGTCGTGAAAAATGCAATATCGTGCCACGCCCTTATATCCGCTAAGCTTCACAGTAATTCATAGATAATAAAGAAATTTTCTTGAAGAATCACCACCGTCAGGAAGTGACCTAGCACCAAATAAATGGCAAAATGTGAGTCATTCAAACTATAGTTAAATCTGTTTTGATCAAGCCTTAGATTGTCGAGTTTCGGTATATGATTCGAATAAAGTTTAAGCGCTATCTAAAGAGCCACCATAGGTCACCGCAAACATTTCAGAATTTTTTTCAAAATAAATCCATTCTTAATTCCTCCATGATTTATTGAAAAAAAAATAAGGTTTACTAATTCCTGCTGCAATATTAAGTACATCAAGTACTCGTCACCTCATTTTATTTTCTCTTGGCTACAAAGAAACTGATAGCGTTTAATAATGGGTCCTTCATGGACTTTTAAGACCAAAACATCATCCAATTAATATACGTGATTCACGCCGGCAAACATCAGATACACGAATCAGATCTAATCTCCATCAGAATCATTTGAAATTAATTTCTAGTGACCACAAGATGTACTGGCTTTTACGTACAGAATTAAGATGTTCACTCAGAGTTACACCAGACAAGTTTTCTCATAACCACCAAGTACATAATCGGTCCCAAAAGATGTCAGTGGCTGCACTGTCATGAGACAGGCAGGAAATCAGCCTTCTAAACAAAACGAGAGAGAAAGAGAATGAGACAGAGAGAGAGAGAGAATATAAGAATGAGAGAATATGAGAATATGAGTATGAGAATGTGAGTATGAGAATGAGAATGAGAGAATATGAGAGAATATGAGTATGAGAATATGAGTATATGAGAATGAGAGAATATGAGAGAATCTGAGTATGAGAATGTGAGTATGACAATGAGAATGAGAGAATATGAGAGAATATGAGTACGAGAATATGAGAATGAGAGAGTATGAGAGAATACGAGTATGAGAATATGAGTATATGAGAATGAGAGAATATGAGAGAATATGAGTATGAGAATATGTTTATGAGAATGAGAATATGAGAATGAGAGGATATGAGAATGAGAGAATTAAAGGAAGATACATTTTTCAGTACTACTTAATTTAAAATGAAGTAAAAAAAGTTGACGCCTTTTGTCGAAACACGAAAGAACAGATTTTAAGTTTAACCGAAAAAATGTAAATATTGCATTCCTTAAGTATACAAGTATATTTAAGTATACAATTGTATTCCTTAAGTATACAATAATTTAATATAATCTACAATTATTATTTACTTTATTTTATTTATTATATGTATTATAATTACTATATCTATTTGAAGTTATATATATATGGTCTTAACACCTGTCTATATTTTTGTATTATAATTAGTTACACGATTTACATCATTAATACTTTTGTAGTCATCTTAGCCAACCAGGCATAAACATAAATACAATATAGAAACCGTTATTCCAAAAAGCTAGGTAAAAACAACAATAACAAAAGATTAAAATATGAGCTCTGGTAAATATGATAACTGAAACATTAGTTTTACAAATCACAAAAGATCATTAAGATAGTGAATAAATACCTTGGTCGAAGTAATCGAGAAAATGACTTAACCCAAAGAGTTGGTAGTTCAATACCTGGCCACAGCAGTAGGAAATAAACAAAAACATGGGGATCTGATTTACTAAATGAAATTTACTGAAACTGAAATATCTACAAAAAAAAAAGCATGGCACATTGAACTAAAGGATTTTACTCTGTGGACTAAATAAAGAATTCAGTAAGAAATTCTAACGTATATCACCTGAAGAAGAGCGGAGCGTACAACGGCCGAAACGCTTTAAATATGACAATAAAGGTAAACTCAACCGTCCGAATGATGTGAATAATATAAATATATTTTGTTTTATATTTATTATAATTTCTTTCAACTTTTTCAAGAGTTATTGGGTAATATTCATTTTCATACAACTAACCTTAAGATCGTTTGTCTTATTTTGACTTTTTGATTTACTTAGCAACCTTTACATTTTAGTAATTGTGTTATAAACCTACTCTTTGTATATACTGCTTCGTGGACAAAAATAAACGGTAAATGTTAGTTTTTATTCCCTTCTCTTTTCCCCCCTTCAAATTTATCCAAAACAGCATTATTTCTGTGCAAATCAACAATTAGTTATTGAAGAAACTTACCTTTTTTGCTTTGAAAGTCTATAAAACAAAACTAACTATATCTCGCACCTTTTCTCTCCCGTAACTCTCACGAAGTCATGTACGTAGGCAGCAATTTTTTTAAATTTTGGTCGATTTTCTTCCTTTACTGAAACTTCTGGCGATGTTCTTCCGCTAATGAAAGTAATAAGCGTAGAAATACAATAGCGCATTGCTTTCATTCCCGGAAGTGCATCGCCGGAAGTATCAGTAAATGAAGAAAAATTGCCAAAAATTCTGTGAAAATTTGTTTACATGCGCAGTATGTCATTCTGCAGTTAATTACATTACTTCGTGAGAGTTACGGGAGAGAAAAATTGCAAGATATAATTGTTTTTTTTATGGACATTTAGATAAAAAAAAGCTAAGTTTATTCACTAACTAACACTTGATTTGAGTTCAGCATATACATTTGCACAGAGATAATGCTATTTTGGATAAATTTGAAGGGGAAAAGCGAAGGGAATTAAAACGAATCTTTACCAAATAAACTTGCTAACAATTCAGCAAGATGAAGCTCGAACCAAAATTTGCCTATCTTCTTCACAGCTAAAAAACAAAACATAAACTGGACTCAAAGTCACGTTAATTTCAATGATAAAATGACGATATTCTCCCAGACAGGCAGCAACACAAGTATGATACAAAAATATACAACGCATTTATTTTTCAATTCTCCGGTGACTCTGACATAGAGTTGAGTAGGTGTGTCGGATCAGGTGGTTAGCACATACAAGCATCGAGTGCAGCAGCAAAACGGCTGTCACCCCGTGTTCTGATCCCAACTGCCGTCTGCAAAATGCTGAACTGACCACTGCTACTTTCTGATTTCACTTAAATAGACTAACCTCTCTGACACCTGGCACTCTCTGGTGCATTCTACACTTCAGCTGCATTCTACACTCACTGATATTTTTTGAAAGATACACTTCAAGGCAATATCCAACACCGACTAAAAGAATATATTACATGTGATTGTCTAGCTGTTAGTACTGTCGAAAAGTCAGTATAAATGATTTTATTACATATTAAATAATGGCTTCCCAATAGCAGAATGTTTTAGACTTAAATCCTGATTCACAATTTCAATTTTTATTTCTGCTATCAGTCAGTTAATTGTCTTACGTGATACACGCTTGGGCGATTATGTCTCGAAAGAGACATGACTGAATGGACAGAAGATTATCCTGCTGTAAGTTGCCATTACATTCTGCGTTAGAATGGTTGCCAATCAAGGCTATAGCACAGAATCTGTCTGGTTATTTAACCCATAATTAGAGGAAAAAGATGGATTAATAAATTTCCTAAGGTATGTGCGCGTAAGTGAATGTAGAGAATTAAACTGAAATTCGGACTCGGTTCCCCGATTTCACGTTCCAAGCTGATATCCACTGGACTACAATACTTTTCTAGAATTAAGAAACTTTTAAATATATGTATTTATGTACAATTTCATAGTTTGTTTTGATTTCTAGTATCTTTGTTTAACTAACTTTTTATAAATTTAATATAACCGTCATTTTTTAAACTTCAAAAACATGTAATGAATATAAATGTTTATATACACTACCGGCCATACATATTCGGCCACCCCAGCTTAAAAAAACGATGTATTTCATACTATTTTTAGTATTTATTGCCAAGTGGATAATTCTAAATGAAAATAGAATGGTTCTTTTGTTATTATTACTTTTCAAAATCTTACAAGGCAATGATGCAAAGATGAACTTCTCCCAATCACCCTAAATTTTCTTCATTCTTTCATTGATAAAATTGCAATATAGGTAATTATTAAATATTTATAAATTCATTTTATGAACATGATATTGTGCAATATTAACAAAAGAACAATTCTGTATTTTATTATCAATTATTTAGTTGGCAATAAATACCAAAAAATATTACGAAATACATCATTTTTTAAAACAATGGCGTGGCCTAATATTTATGGCCGGTAGTTTACGTGCACTACATTTTTGTTTTTTAATCATATCACCCCGAGCAAGGTGGTAACGCCACTGATGTGCAGGGGGCTACGTAGTACGAAAAGATTGGAAACGAGAAAGCCGGAAACCACATCCTAAACAGGGAACAAGGCATGAGCCTCTTAACCTGTTCAATAGATGTGGGTGGAGTGTGAACCGGGCGATAGATAGATCTATCTACTCCAATTCTAAGGGTTGTTAGAGATCCGGGTGACAGTGAGGACATGCTTCCTAATTTGATAAAATACTTACGTCGCATGAGTCTCAAACAGTCTCTGGCAACTAAGTCCATCTCTAAGCCGAAGAACTGGCGAGGCATGATCAGGTGCTTCGGGCAGATGGAAATCGACAGCCTAGGAAGGTAGCCCAGCTATGAAAAGGAAAACCTTCGCTGTCATGCCCTAAACACGAAAACGACGATGGAAGTAAATCCAAATGATAATCCGGACTTAATACCAGGTGCGCTTTGGTTGTTAACACCGACAACGTTCCTGCAACCAAGCCCTCCTCAAATGTAATACCCTCTATTCTTTTGAATCTTGTTGGTACTGTTAAGAGGGGTTGGCTATGTAGTCTGGGCAGGGTACGGCCTCTTTAAAACATCGTCTCTTTTAAAGAAAAACTGGATTCCAAACACTAGCTACCTTGCAGGTCTTGCCTCTTTAAATTCTGATTAGAAACACGGGGTAAATTCAATTTTTTTTAATCGTTTCACCCCAAGCAAGGCGGTAACGCCACTGATACGCAGGTATCTACATAAGAGTAAAATATTAGATAAATCTCGAGACAAAAGTATTGCATTATTGCATATTGAATGTCCGCACGAATAACAATTTTAAGATGGAGGTTAGTATTTGCTAATTGAATAAATGAATGAATATTGATGTTTCACGTTACCCTGATCTTCATATGACAAGAAAACATTCTTGTCGCGTATTCATAGCCGTAAAACATAAGAAGTGGTTTAGATTTTGTTGCACTGCGAAGATTAATTTGTCTATTTTATCAATTTATGCATAAAGCTCAGTTTGTTTCTGATTAGATAAGTGTATGTCATCTGGTGTATTTATCTAAAATAATTTTTCCTGACATCATTTTATTTATTCGTTGTCAATTGACCTTCTCGCTAAATTTCCTTTTGGTTACTCGACAGGCTTTCTGTTAGTTGCACTAACATTTTGAATATATATATATATCGTTACTCCATCCACTCTACTCTCATCAGCTCTCTTACTACCAATATTCTCATCTTTCTCTTACCCATTCTCTAACACAAACTATATCTTGTTCCTCTTTCTCACCTCTGTTCTCTCATGTAACTCCCTGCACACCAGTTGCAGTAAAACCGCATTGCTTGGGGTGACATGATTATAAAAAAGGATCATTTGCCGTCTTACCTGCCCTACTTGCAGTAAATCCTCTGAATGTGAAAATTAAAAAACAAAAAACAAAAATAAAACAAAATCACTTTAACATTTTGTATCCAAGAAACTTCAACTATTTCTTCGATTATAAATTCACTAGCAGTGTAGCCCGGCGTTGCTCGGGTGTAATGAAAGTTTTAAAACTACTCCATGGTCCTGGAGCTCAAATTCAGCCAAAAGAATATTTGAAATAATAAATTAATTGCTTGCGACAATTTACCAATCGCACCTAGTATATATATATATATATATATATATATATATATATATATATATATATACTAGCAGTATAGCCCGGCGTTGCTCGGATGTAATGAAAGCTTTAAAACTAATCCATGGTCCTGAAGCTCAGACTCTTTGGACGTTGGCACGAAAGACTAAAAAGCAATAGTTGTTTCCAGTTATAGCGAAACCGTAGGCTGAAAGAAAAATGAATGGATGTAAGTCAAATTTTGATTTCCTGGTATCGATATAAAATAAGACTTTTTTCCTTACATATTTTTATTTATTCGTTGTCACTTGGCCTTCTCGCAAAATTTTCTTTTGGTTACTCGACAGGCTTTCTATTAGATGCCACAACATTTTGAATATATATATATATACTCTCACACCCTGATTGAGCACTCTGGAAGAATGGTAGACTTCGAAAAACAGTAGCTACTCTGGCATGTACGCATCGCTCATTCAGTAATGGATTAGAGCACTCTGGCTATTGGGCTGGTATACTGACAATATACATGCTAAAAAGTCTGCCTTCTTCTACCGAACGCCCATAGACCAGAGGTAGAATCGCCGACTGACGCCAATTCGGTCGGGTTTCAATCATGGGTTAAAAGCAATCGGAGTCTAACCGTACTGATGAGCTGTGATAGAGCGGAACAGATCTGTCTGCGGATAATTATATATATATATATATATATATATATATATATATATACTAGCAGTATAGCACAGCGTTGCTTGAGTGTAATGAAAGCTTTAAAACTAATCCATGCTCCTGGATTTCTCAGACTCTTTGGACGTTGGCACAAAAGACTATAAAACAGTTGTTACCAGTTAAAGCGAAACCATAGACTGAAAGAAAAACGAATGGATATAAATCAAATATTGATTTCCTGGTATCGATATCAAATAATTTTTTTCGTCGTAAACTGAATTTTGAAGGCAAAATAAGTCCTCTGAGTAAATGGTATCATGTTTGAGACTCAGAACTACAATTATATCTACTTAGAGCCAAACCCAAAGCAAAAACTAAAATAAAAGGGCTGAAAATGTACATACAGGCAGATAAACAGACACACACAAACATCTTGCCTTTTATATATATATATATATAATAAAATAAAACGGCTGAAAAAATAGACATAAAGGTAGATAAACAGACACACACACAAACATATTGCCTTATATATATATATATATATATATTATTGATTTTCTGCACTATTGTATGAACTGCAAACTTGAAACTTCTGAATATCGTTTCTTATGTCTTTGTTTATGAGTGTATCAAATTTGATTAAAATCGGACCAATCTTTTTATAACCCGATTTTTTTGATTATCGATTTTCGATATTTACCGGTGCTACCTCGACACAAAACCTAGCTAAGAACACTCACAAATGCTTATAGTACAACTGTGTAAATATTCAAGAAAATCGTTTCAGCCGTTTCGGAGTCTATAGTAACGGACACACACACATACACACTCACACTTACACACAAAGTTCCATTTATAAATAAGTTTATATATATATATATATATATATATATATGTATGTATGTATAAATATTCAAAATGTTATGGCATATAATAGAAAGCCTGTCGAGTAACCAAAAGGAAATTTTGCGAGAAGGCTAAGTGACAACGATCAAATAAATAAAAATATGTAAGAAAAAAAAAATTATTTGATATCGATACCAGGAAATTAAAATTTGACTTACATCCATTCATTTTTCTTTCAGTCTACGGTTTCGCTTTAACTGGAAACAACTATTGCTTTTTGTCTATCTATCTATATATATATATATATATATATATATATATATATATTTTTTTTTTTTTTTTTTTTTTTTAATCATTTCACCCCGAGCAAGGCAGAAACGCCACTGATGTGCAGGGGGTTACATAAGTGTAGAAAGATTAATTAGAAAAGAGTGAGGAGTACAAGCTAGTTAGAAAGGAACAATAGAAAACTGAGAAAGCAGGTGCAATGACAGGTACATGGGCGGAGAGAAAGGGAAGCTTATACAGGGGAGGGGAGAGAGAGCTAGAGGCCAGTGGTTAGTAGGTGAGTATTAACTTTGCTTTTAAATTTCTGGAGGTCGTAGCCGTCAGGAAAGCAAGAATACGGGAGTGAGTTCCACAGGCGGGAAGTGCGAGAGAGGAAGCTGCAGGAGTAGAATTGTCGTCTGCGTTTGGCTAACCTGACTGTGAATGGGTGGGACCCAGTTGCCAGTCTGGTTGAACGGGTAAACACCTGTTGAGGAGGCATCAGTGACTTAAGCTCATCCGAGCAGAAGCCATGAAAGTATTTATAGAAGAGACAGAGGGAGGCCACATTTCGACGATGGGAAAGTGGCTGCAGACGAGTCGCCAGATCAGTACCTATCACATTACAGACTCTCCTTTGGAGCTTGTCAAGAACACTGAGGAGAACGGCAGGGGCACCTGACCATAAATGGCAGCAGTACTCCATGCACGGACGGATGGTTGACTTGTATATATGCAGGATGGATTCAGGTGGAAAAAACATCCTGGATCGACATAGTGACCCAATCTTCTTAGCAGTAGATTTTGCTATGGATTCAATATAGTGCTTCCATTTGAGGTCTGAGGACAGGGTAAGTCCGAGGAGGCGTAGTGTATTACTCTCCGGGAGAATCATCTGGTCCATGCTTATGGGAGGCAGAAGAGGTTGCCTGTAATGGTTGACAGACAACAGCTTGGTCTTAGAGGAATTAAAGTTGACAAGCCACTTCTTGCCCCAGTTCACCACAGAGTGTAGATCCCGCTCAAGGTCAGCAGCGAGATTATGTCTGTCCGCCACGACAGGTTTCTTACTGGAGCGGGAGTATATTGTAGTGTCATCTGCGTAGATGCCTACTTGGGACCTGATCTCATCTGGGAGGTCGTTGATGAAAATAAGGAAGAGCGTTGGGCCCAGGATAGAGCCTTGTGGGACACCAGCATTCGTGCTGTAGGACGAAGAGGCACGCCCATTCAGAACGACCTTCATTTTGCGGTTATTTAAGAAAGATTGGATTAGGTCAAGCAGGCGACCGGTAATACCATAACCGCGTAGTTTGCATAGGAGGCCAGGGTGCCAAACCCTGTCGAAAGCCTTGGAGATATCCAGAGCAACCGCGCGAGCCTCGTCAGACTCATCAAGGGCCTGTAGCATGTACTCCGTTACAGTAGTTAGCAGGTCGGCTGTGGACCTGTCAAATCGGAATCCATATTGCCTGTCGGAGAACAGCTTGTGGGCGGTGAGATGATGAACTATTTCAGCATTTATTATAGCCTCGAACACTTTCCCGAATATTGGTAGGAGACTGATAGGGCGATAGTTGGATGGGTCCGAGGGTTCACCACAATTCTTAAAGACAGGAACGACTGAGGAGAATTTCCAGCATGCAGGAAAGCAGGAAGCAGAAAGGCAGTAGTTAAACAGTTTAGAGAGGACAGGGGAAAGTTCAGGGGCACACCTCTTAAGGACTATCACCGGGATTCCATCGTCTCCACACGCCTTATGGGGGTCGAGTTTTGAAATTACTCTGGATACTATTGTCGGGGTAATATACACGTCATGCAGTTTGGCCTCAGTTCTAATAGGGAAGTCGGGTGGGTGCACTCCGGACGAGTCGAGTGTGGAGTTGGATGAGAATCTGCGGGCAAAGCACTCAGCTTTCTCAGCAGATGACGTGAGAACGTCAAATCCATGGATTAAAGGAGGTATTGAGGATTTCCTATTGTTGAGCACTCGTTTACAAATCCTCCAATAGTCCTTGGAGCCGAACTTGCGGTCAGCTATGTGCTGTCGCATTCTCTCCGCAAACAACTGTTTGGCGTCATTTAGAGTTCTCTTGCACTCACTGCGAGCGGATGTGAACAGGCGCCTATTGTGATCAGTTGGCTGTCTCTGGAATAGATGGAAGTAATGGTTCCTGTGGGCAATGGCGGCTGAGCAGGCTGGAGAGAACCACGGAGGGGAATGAGGTTTTAAGCAATACTTCCTGGCGGGTATGAAGGCATCAATGCCAGCTTTCACCCATGACGAGACCTCAGAGGCACAGTCATCAACTGATAGGTCAAACACTTTTCCCCAAGGGACGTCGCAGAGGAAATCGCGAAAGGCTTCCCAGTCAGCTTTTTGGTAGAGGTAGGAGGTTCTATGAGTAGGGGGATCCTGGGGGGAGTGAGATTGGAAAGAAATACTGAGGGAGACTACAGCGTGGTCGGAGTTGCCGAGAGGGCAAAGCTGCGAGACTTGACAGGCGTCGGGCGCAGAGGTGAAACATATATCTAGCAGTGAGGAATGACCCGAGGGTGTGCTTGGGAAGCGAGTGGGGAAGTCCACCACTTGCGTAAGGGATTGGGAAATAGCAAAGTTCATGGCGTGAGTGCCCGCCGAATCAGTAACAGCGTTTTCAAGCCACTCAGAGTGATGGGCATTGAGGTCTCCAAATACAAATATGTGGGCAAATGGGTGATAGGTAATAGCCTTATCTATGTCGTCGGCAATGCTATCTAGTAGGGAGCAGTCAGGAGAGGAGGGAGAACGGTAAAGGAAGAATAGGTAGCTAACCGAACTGAGGAGAGACAAGCGGAGACATATGTATTGGTGGTCAGTAGATTCGAGTGAAGTCACCCTAGTTATGGGGAGGTGTTCGCTGACATAAACACCCAGCCCATGCATGTGGACAGTAGAATCCTTCCTTAAAAGGGGAAGATAACCAGGGATGAAGAGGTCAGAGGAGGGAATAGTTGAGTTGAGGTTAGTTTCGCAGAGCGCGAGGATGTCAGGGGACTTTTCATGCAGGAACGCTTCTACACTAGCAAAGTTAGTACGAATGCCTCGGATATTAGTGAAGGAGAGGTTAATGGGCTTAGGTGGTTTGGATTTAGCTGGTTTAGGGTCATTTCTGTTTTGTCTTGTCATGTTTTTGGTTTATAGAAAGGGACCTAGGGTAGAGGATACAGGCGGTCATTACCCACGATCTGAGCTGGGAGGGGGACTGGCTAGGGCTGCAACAAGGTGTGGCCTCGGGGTTGCCCACCGAAAGCGCTTGCAGGGACACCTATCCATGCGCGACATGGCACTACAAGAACCCCGATATTATACAACTGTTGATCAGAGCAGCCGCTCTTGACGCTACGCAAGAGTTAGGGCTCCTAACTACCAGTCGGAAGCAGCAACCAGGAAACTGCCAACCCGGTACCCTCACAGTGATGAGCCATTGCCACCAACCGGCCAGATCGCAGGAAACTCACGGAAGCACCAGTACCAAGGTCTGAAGAGAGAGAAGTGAAAACCGGAAACCACATCCTAAACAGGAAACAAGGAACGAGCCTCTACTCCAGTTCAATAGACGTGGGAGGAGTATAGACCGGGCGATAGTGTGACCTATCTACTCCTATTAAAAAAAAAAAAAAAAAAAAATCGAACACGAACAATCCTTTGAAAAAAAAAAAAAAAAAAAAACACAAACTTACAAAAGTGGAGTTTAACTAAGTTTTAACTTGGTTAAAGTCCAAATGAACTCCAAAAAAGGGGGGAGAAAAACAAAAACATAGATATATATAAAAACAAAAAAAAACAAAAAACAAAATTAGAAAATAATCACAGTTTCAACAGAAATTTGAATTAGATTCCATCTTCCACTCTGCTTTCCCAAATATCAAAGCGAGTCGGCCTGCTAGGTAAATTCCCATTCAAAGAACAACACGTGGCATGGAGCTGTAATGGCTGCTGATAACTTGGCCAAAGTAGCTTCATAACAGAATAAATATAAATTTCTCAACTTTTTTTTTCCTCCTAAATGAAGCATGAACTCCAAAAAGGGGGGATATCAAAACATAGATATATAAAAAAAAAAAAAACAAACGGAAAATACCTCACAGTTTAACACAGGAAATTTGAATTAAGATTCATTCTTTCAATTCTTGCTTTTCCCAAATATCAAAGTGAGTCGGCCTGCTAGGTAAATTCCCATTCAAAGAACAACACGTGGCATGGAGCTGTAATGGCTGCTGATAACTTGGCCAAAGTAGCTTCGCATAACAGAATAAATATAAATTTCAAACTTTTTTTTTTTCCTCCTAAATGAAGCATGAACTCCAAAAAGGGGGGGAGAACAAAACATAGATATATATAAAAACAAAAAAAAAAAAAAAAAATTGGAAAAATATCACAGTTTAACACAGGAAATTTGAATTAAGATTCATTCTTCAATTCTTGCTTTTCCCAAATATCAAAGCGAGTCGGCCTGCTAGGTAAATTCCCATTCAAAGAACAACACGTGGCATGGAGCTGCAATGAACGCTGATAACTTGGCCAAAGTAGCTTGCATAACAGAATAAATATAAATTTCAAACTTTTTTTTTCCTCCTAAATGAAGCATGAACTCCAAAAAGGGGGGGGGGGAGAACAAAACATAGATATATATAAAAACAAAAAAAAAAAAAAAACAAACGGAAAATACCTCACAGTTTAACACAGGAAATTTGAATTAAGATTCATTCTTCAATTCTTGCTTTTCCCAAATATCAGCGAGTCGGCCTGCTAGGTAAATCTCATTCAAAGAACAACACGTGGCATGGAGCTTAAATGCTGCTGATAACTGGCCAAAGTAGCTTCGCATAACAGAATAAATATCATAAATTTCAAACTTTTTTTTTTTTCCTCCTAAATGAAGCATGAACTCCAAAAAATGGGGGGGGAGAACAAAAAACATAGATATATATAAAAACAAAAAAAAAAAAAAAAAACAAAACGGAAAATACCTCACAGTTTAACACAGGAAATTTGGAATTAAGATTCATTCTTCAATTCTTGCTTTTCCCACACGTGCTGAGTCACCAAGCAGGGCTCCCATTCAAAGAACACGTGGCATGGAGCTGTAATGGCCGCTGATAACTTGGCCAAAGTAGCTTCGCATAACAGAATAAATATACCCCTCAAACTCTTTTTTTTTCTCCTCCTAAATAAAATAATGAACTGTGGGGAGACAAAAATATAGATATATATAAAAACAAAAAAAAAAAAAAACAAACGGAAAATACCTAAGAAGCTAACACAGGAAATTGAATCACATTCCATTTCAATTCTTGCTTTTCCCAAAATATCAGTGAGTCGGCTTGCTAGGTAAATTCTTATTCAAAGAACAAACATTGTATACAGAGCTAAACAGGTCAGCTGATATACCTTCACAAAGTAGCTCAACAGAATAAATATAAATTTCAAACTTTTTTTTTTTTTTCCTCCTAAAATGAAGCAGCTGAACTCAAAAAGGGGGGGAGAACAAAAACATAGATATATATAAAAACAAAAAAAAAAAAAAAAAAAAAACAAACGGAAAACACTTCACAGTTTAACACAGGAAATTTGAATTAAGATTCATTCTTCAATTCTTGCTTTTCCCAAATATCAAAGCGAGTCTGTCCATAGGTAAATCACCAAAGAACAACACGTGAAAAATATTGTAATGGCTGCTGATAACTTGGCCAAAGTAGCTTCGCATAACAGAATAAATATAAATTTCAAACTTTTTTTCCTCCTCAAATGAAGCATGAACTCCAAAAAGGGGGAGAACAAAAACATACATATAAAACAAAAAAAAAAAAAAAAACAAACGGAAAATACCTCACAGTTTAACATAGGAAATTTGAATTAAGATTCATTCTTTCAATTCTTGCTTTTCCCAAATACTCAGCGAGCCACTAGGTAAATTCCCATTCAAAGAACAACACGTGGCATGGAGCTGCATTCGCTGCTGATAACTTGGCCAAAGTATTGGCATAACAGAATAAATATAAATTTAAATTTTTTTTTCCTAAATGAAGCATGAACTCCAAAAGGGGGGGGGGGAGAACAAAAACATAGATATATATAAAAACAAAAAAAAAAAAAAAAAAAACAAACGGAAAATACCTCACAGTTTAACACAGGAAATTTTGAATTAAGATTCATTCTTCAATTCTTGCTTTTCCCAAATATCAAAGCGAGTCGGCCTGCTAGGTAAATTTATCCAAAGAACAACACGTACAATGAATGGGACACAAGGATAACTGGCTAAAGTAGTTTCGCATAACAGAATAAATATAAATTTCAAACTTTTTTTTTTTCCTCCTAAATGAAGAACCTCAAAAAAGGGGGGAGAACAAAAAACATAGATATATATAAAAACAAAAAAAAAAAAAAAAAAACAAACGAAAAATACCTCACAGTTTAACACAGGAAATTTGAATTAAGATTCATTCTTCAATTCTTGCTTTTCCCAAATATCAAAGCGAGTCGGCCTGCTAGGTAAATTCCCATTCAAAGAACAACACGTGGCATGGAGCTGTAATGGCTAACACAATTTACAAAGAAGCTTGCATAACAGAATAAATATACCAACCTTTTTTTTTCCTAAATGAAGCATGAACTCCAAAAAGGGGGGAGAACAAAAAACATAGATACATATAAAAACAAAAAAAAAAAAAAAAAACAAACGGAAAATACCTCATACTTAACACAGGAAATTTGAATTAAGATTCATTCTTCACCCTTGCTTTTCCCAAATATCAAAGCGAGTCGGCCTGCTAGGGTAAATTCCCATTCAAAGAACAACACGTGGCATGGAGCTGTAATGGCTGCTGATAACTTGGCCAAAGTAGCTTCGCATAAACAGAATAAATATAAATTTCAAACTTTTTTTTTTCCTCCTTAAAATGGCTGAGAACCCAAAAAGGGGGGGAGAACAAAAAACATAGATATATATAAAAACAAAAAAAAAAAAAAAAAAAAAACAAACGGAAAATACCTCACAGTTTAACACAGGAAATTTGAATTAAGATTCATTCTTTCAATTCTTGCTTTTCCCAAATATCAAAGCGAGTCGGCCTTATTATAAATCTCAATCAAAGGTTTAGCAACACGTAAGTATGGAGCTGTAATGGCTGCTGATAACTTGGCCAGTTGCATAACAGAATAAATATAAATTTCAAACTTTTTTTTTCCTCCTAAATGAAGTATGAACTCCAAAAAGGGGGGGGAGAACAAAAACATAGATATACAAAAACAAAAAAAAAAAAACAAACGGAAGACCACAGTTTAACACAGGAAATTTGAATAAGATTCATTCTTCATCTCTGCTTTTCCCAAATATCAAAGCGAGTCGGCCTGCTAGGTAAATTCCCATTCAAAGAACACGTGGTATGGAGCTGTAATGGCTGCTGATAACTTGGCCAAAGTAGCTTCTACAGTGACAGAATAAATATAAATTTCAAACTTTTTTTTTTTTCCTCCTAAATGAAGCATGAACTCCAAAAAGGGGGGGGAGAACAAAAACATAGATATATATAAAAACAAAAAAAAAAAAAAAAAAAAAAAAACAAACGGAAAATACCTCACAGTTTAACACAGGATTTGAATTAAGATTCATTCTTCAATTCTTGCTTTTCCCAAATATCAAAGCGAGTCGGCTCAGGTAAATTCCATTCAAAGAACAACACGTGGCATGGAGCTGTAATGGCTGCTGATGAATCGGCCATGCTAGGTTTGCATAACAGAATAAATATAAATTTCAAACTTTTTTTTTTCCTCCTCAAATGAAGCATGAACTCCAAAAAGGGGGGGGAGAACAAAAACATAGATATATATAAAAACAAAAAAAAAAAAAAAAAAAAAAACAAACGGAAAATACCTCAGTTTAACACAGGAAATTTGAATTATGATTCATTCTTCAATTTTTGCTTTTCCCAAATATCAAAGCGAGTCGGCCTGCTAGGTAAATTCCCATTCAAAGAACAACACGTGGCATGGAGCTGTAATGGCTGCTGATAACTTGGCCAAAGTAGTCATATAACAGAATAAATATAAATTTCAAACTTTTTTTTTTCCTCCTAAATGAAGCATGAACTCCAAAAAGGGGGGGGGGGGGAGAACAAAAACATAGATATATATAAAAACAAAAAAAAAAAAAACAAAACGGAAAATACCTCACAGTTTAACACAGGAAATTTGAATTAAGATTCATTCTTCAATTCTTGCTTTTTCCAAATATCAAAGCGAGTCGGCCTGCTAGGTATAAATTCTATTCAAAGAACAACACGTGGCATGGAGCTGTAATTACTGCTGATAACTTGAAGCCAAAGTGCGCTTCTGCATAACAGAATAAAGATAACTTCAAATTTTTTTTCCTAAATGTAGCTGCTGAAAACCCAAAAAGGGGGAGAACAAAAACATAGATATATACAAAACAAAAAAAAAAAAAAACAAACGGAAAATACCTCACAGTTTAACATTGCGAAACTTGAACAAGATCACTTCAATTCTTGCTTTTCCCCAAATATCAAAGGAGTTTGGCCTGCTAGGTAAATTCCCATTCAAAGAACAACACTGGCATGAGCTGTGAATGTCGCTTTATTGTAACTTGTACAAAGTAGTTCTGCATAACAGAATAAATTATAAATTTCAAACTTTTTTTTTTCCTCCTAAATGAAGTACAGTCCCAAAAAGGGGAGAACAAAAAACATAGGATATATATAAAACAAAAAAAAAAAAAAAACAAACGGAAAATACCTCACAGTTTAACACAGGAAATTTGAATTAAGATTCATTCTTTCAATTTTGTTTTTCCAAATATCAAAGCGAGTCGGCCTATGAAAAATCTCATTCAAAGAACAACACGTGGCATGGAGCTGTAATGGGCTGTTGATAACTTGGCCAAAGTAGTCATATACAATACAACAAACATAACTTGAAACTTTTTTTCTCCTAAATGAAGCATGAACTGCAGGGGGGGGGAGAACAAAACATAGATATATATAAAAAAACAAAAAAAAAAAAAAAAACAAACGGAAAATACCTCAGCAGTTTAACAGAAATTTGAATTAAGATTCATTCTTTCAATTCTGCTTTTCCCAGTTTAGCCCAAAAGTAGCCAGCCCTGCTAGGTAAATTCCCATTCAAAGAATGAACACGTGGCATGGAGCTGGGAATACGCTGATAATTGGGCCAAAGTAGCTTCCATAACAGAATAAATATACCTCTAAACTTTTTTTTTTCCTCCAAATGAAGCATGAACTCCAAAAAGGGGGAGAGCAAAAACATAGATATATATAAAAACAAAACAAATTAAAATGACTTCTCACAGTTCAACACAGGAAATTTGAATTAAGATTCATTTCAACTTTTGTTTTCCCAAATAACAAAGCTGAGTCGGCCTGCTAGGTAAATTCCCATTCAAAGCAACAACACGGTATGAGTCACAATGGCTGCTGATAACTGGCCAAATGCAGTTTCGCATAACAGAATAAATATAAATTTTCAAACTTTTTTTTTTTTTCCTCCTAAATGAAGTATAATCAAAAGGGTGGGGAGAACAAAAAAACACAGACATATATAAAAACAAAAAAAAAAAAACAAACTGAAAATACCCTTACAGTTTCACCAGGAAATTTGAAGAAGATTCATTCTGCTCCTTGCTTTTCCCAAATATCAAAAGCTGAGTCGGCCTGCTAGAAATAAATTTAGTCTGTGGAATAAACACGTATATGAGCTGTAATGGGTCATGGATAACTTGGCTTAAAGAGTTTCTGCATAACAGAATAAAATATAAATTTCAAACTTTTTCAAAGTCTCTAAATGAAGCATGAACCTTAAAAGGGGGGGGGGAGAACAAAAACACAGATATATATAAAAGTCTAAAAAAAAAAACAAACGGAAAATACCCACAGTTTAACACAGGAAATTTGAACTAAGATTCATTCTTCAATTCTTATTTTTTTCCCAAATATCAAAGTTGAGTCGGTCTGTTAGGCAAATTCCCATTCAAAGAACACGTGGAAAGAGCTGTAATACAAGTTGATAACTGGCCAAAGTAGCTTCGCATAAATACAGAATAAATATATTTCAAACTTTTTTTTTCTCCCAAATGTGCTAGAAGAACCCAAAAAAGGGGGGGGGGAGAACAAAAACACAGATATATATAAAAACAAAAAAAAAAACAAAAAAACAAAAACGGAAAATACCCCTACAGTTTAACACAGGAAATTTGCACTAAGATTCATTCTTCACCTGTTTTTCCCAAATATCAAAGCAGAGTTTGTCATAGGTAAATTCTTATCCAAAATGTTCACCACGTGGCATGGAGCCAAGGCTGCTGATAACTTGGCCAAAGCAGTTCTGCTATCAGAATAAATATAAATTTCAAACTTTTTTTTCTTCCTAAAAAGAAGTAGTGAACTCCAAAAAGGGGGGAGAACAAAACATAGGATATATACAAAAACAAAAAAAAAAAAAAACAAACTGAAATCACAGAAGTAATTAACAGGAAATTGAATTAATATTCATTCTTCAATTCTTGCTTTCTCCCAAATATCAAAGGATTGCCTGCTATAAATTCTAGTCTCAGCACACAACACGTGGTATGGAGCTGTAATGGCTGCTGATGACCCAGTCAAAGTAGCTTCGCATAACAGAATAAATATGGGAATTTCAAACTTTTTTTCCTCCTAAATGAAGCATGAACTCCAACAACAGGGGAGAAGAAAAATAATAGATATATATAAAAACAAAAAAAAAAAAAAAAAACAAACAAAATACTCACATGAATATGAGAAATTTAATTAAGATTCATTCTTCCAATTTCTTGCTTTCCCAAATATCAAAGCGAGTCACTTGCTAGGTAAATTCAACTCACAACAACACGTGGCATATTTGCAATGGCTGCTGATAACTTGGCTAAAGTAGCTTCTATATAACAGAATAAATATAAATTTCAAAACTCTTTTTTTCCTCCTAAATGAAGCATGAACTCCAAAAAGGGGAAGGAGAAATGCAAAACAGATATATATAAAAACAAAAAAAAAAAAAACAAACGGAAAATACCTCACAGTTTAACACAGGAAATTTGAACGAAGATCATCTCTTCAATTCTCTGTTTTTCCAAATGAACTAAAGCGAGCCTGTCTACAAAATTCCCATTCAACAGTTAAATACAGTGGGAGATGGAGTTGTAATGGCTGCTGATAACTTGGCCAAAGTAGCTTCGCATAAATAATAAATATACCTTTAAATTTTTTTTTTTTTCCAAATGAAACACATGAACTCCAAAAAGGGGGGAGAACAAAACATAGATATATATAAAAACAAAAAAAAAACAAATTGTACACTTCACAGTTTAACACAGGAAATTTGAATTAAGATTCATTCTTCAATTCTGCTTTTTCCAAATATCAAAGGAGCCTTGGCCTGCTAGGTAAATTCCCATTCAAAGAACAACACGCATGGAGCTGTATCAGTTGCTGATACTCATTGCAGTCATGCTATCAGAAACAAATATAAATTTAAACTTTTTTTTCCTCCTAAACGAAGCAGAACTCCAAAAAGGGGGGGGGGGAGAACAAAAAAACATAGATATATAAAACAAAAAAAAAAAAAAAAAACAAACGGAAAATACCTCACAGTTTAAATTACAGGAAATTTGAATTAAGATTTGCTCTTTCAATTTGTTTCAAATACCATGAGTCAGCCTTAAGAAAATTCTATTCAAAGAAATGAAACACGGTATGGAGCTGTAACAATGCTTTGAGAATCTCACAAAGTAGCTTCTGCATAACAGAATAAATATAAATTTCAAACTTTTTTTTTCTTCCAATGAAGCAAGGAATCAAAAAAGGGGGAGAAACAAAAACATAGATATATAAAAACAAAAAAAAACAAAAACGGAAAATACCTCACAGTTTAACACAGGAAATTGAATTAACATCTGCCCAATTCTGCTTTTCGGCAAATATCAAAGTGAGCTCAGTTCAAGCAGGGTAAATCTTCATTCAAAGAACAACACGTGGTATGGAGCTAAATGGCTGCTGATAATTTACAAAGTAGCTTCTCACATAACAGAATAAATATAATTTCAAAATTTTTTTTTTTTCCTCCTCAAATGAAACAAGGACCCCAAAAAGGGGGAAGAGAACAAAACATAGATATATATAAAAACAAAAAAAAAAAAAAAAACAAACTAAAATACCTGAAGAAGTTAATAATAGAAATTTGAATTAAGATTCATTCTTTCAGGCTCTGCTTTTCCCAAATATCAAAGCGAGTCTACTAAGCAGAAGAAATCTCTTATCTGGCACGTCAACATGTGGTATAGCTGTAATGGCTGCTGATAACTTGGCCAAAGTAGCTGCATAACAGAATAAAATATAAATTTCAAACTTTTTTTTTCCTCCTAAACAATACAACTAAGGGGGGGGGGGGGAGAACAAAAACACAGATATATATAAAAACAAAAAAAAAAAAAACAAACGGAAAATACCTCACAGTTTAACACAGGAAATTTGAATTAAGGATCATTCTTCAATCTTTAAGCTTTTCCCCAAATATCAAAGTTATCAATGCTAGGTAAATTCCCATTCAAAGAACAACACGTGGCATGAGCTGTAATGGCTGCTGATAACTTGGCCAAAGTAGCTTCAGTTAACAGAATAAAGATGAATTAAACTTTTTTTTTCCAAATAAGCATGAACTCCAAAAAGGGGGGGAGAACAAAAACATAGATATATATAAAACAAAAAAAAAAACAAACGGAAAATACCTCACAGTTTAACACAGGAAATTGACACCCAGATTCATTTCCGAATTTTTGTTTTTCTCCTAAATATCAAAGTGAGTCATGGCCTGCTAGGTACCCATTCAAGAAACAACACGTGGAGCTGTAATGGCTGCTGATAACTTGTCAAAGTAGCCTTGCATAAATGAACAAATATAAATTCTAAACTTTTTTTTTTCCTCCTAAATGAAGCATGAACTCCAAAAAGCATAGGGGAGAAATAAAACACAGAGATATACATAAAACAAAAAAAAAAAAAAAAAAACAAATGGAAATACTCACAGTTTAACACAGGAAATTTGGAATTAAGATTCATTCTTCAATTCTTGCTTTTCCTTACCACGTTATCTACTAGGTAAATTCTACTAAAGAACAACACGGTATGGAGCTGTAATGGCTGCTGATAACTGGCCAAAGTAGCTTCAAGAAAATAACAAAATTATAAATTTCAAACTTTTTTTTCCTCCCAAATGAAGCATGAACTCCAAAAGGGGGTGGGGGGATAAAACAAAAACATAGATATATATAAAAACAAAAAAAAAAAACTGGTACACTTTTTCATGAAACAACACAGGAATTAACTATATCCCTCACTTCTTGCTTTTCCCAAATATCATGCTGAGTTCACCTACAGTAAAATTCCCATTCAAAGAAATCAACACTTGGTATGGAGCTGGGGAAATTACGTTTATTTAACTCATTTAAAGTATTTAATAAATAAAGAATAAAATAAAATACCCAAACTTTTTTTTTCCTCCTTAAATAAGAAGCCATGAACTCCAAAAAAGGGGGGGGAGAACAAAACATAGATATATATAAAAACAAAAAAAAAAAAAACAAACGGAAATACCTCACAGTTTAGCATATGGAATTTTGTAGTTCAAGGATCTCATTCAATTCGCTTTTCCAACATCAAAGCGAGTCGGTCTGCTAGGTAAATTCCCATTCAAAGAAACAATGTGGTATGGAGCTGTAGTGGCTGCTGATAACTTGGCCAAACAGTAGGTAAATCCCCAAAACCCGATCCTAAATAATTTTGTTTGAAATCTACCCTTAAAGGTAATATTTTATTTTTATTCATATTTTTTATTTATATCTAAAATTTAAGATTTATATTTGAATTTAGATTTGTATGTCAAACTTTTTTTTCTATTAAGTTTGTCCCATTTATTTAAATTAAAATCATTTTGGTAAAATTCTTTTTTCAGTATTTGTTTTGTTTCAACATGAATGCTAACAGTTTCCTTTGTTTCTATGTAAAAAGATTTTTTCCTTTTTTCTTTTCTTAGCTTACTTCTCTGTAAACCACCCCTTCCCCTTCCCCCTCTTTTTTTTTCTTTTTCCCTTTGATTTCGTTCTCCCTACCATTTCTATTCGCCCAGACATGTCTAAATTTCAACTTTTAAACGCCCAACCCAGATAAAGGTAAAAGGGGTCTTCTAAAAATATACATAGGTATCACTCTGCTTCCCAGTTTACTTCTTTAAATTCAAAAATTATTATCCCACATCGTTTCGTTTTTCTGTGATGAAAATATTTTTTGGACTTCTGCCGGTATAAAATCTTTTGTCATTTGAATTTGAATATTTTCGTTGCTGAAGACGCGAGATTATTCTCGTAAAGATGGCTATTCAACGAATTTGAACATCGAAATGTTTTTCATTTAATATATATATATATATATATATATATATATATATATATATATATATATATATATAATTTGATATTTGTGTTCTTTTCGACATTATCGATATTTCATCTCGGTTATCACCTGGTAATTTGCAGGGGACCCATTAAATATATTACGCATATTTAGGATCGTGTCGTGTTTCTGTCGTCAATCATCTTGGCATTATTAAACAGATGCAACCAAGCGAAAACTCTCGGGACTGTACTGTTTAAACGTGTCAATCATTTTTTGCACCTGCAGATTGCTAAGCAATTATTGTTCAAATTAATGAACGTAAATAAAGATACATTTACATTTAAATAGGCAATTCGATATGTTCATATATATGTATATATGTATAAACCTAAGCGTTTAACTAATGAGAGTCTAGCTTAGTGGCTAGGACAAAACACTTAGGGAGCAAAGATGAAAAGCATCTCATCAAATTGGCTAATTTGATGCAAATATCTTAGAGACCTGCCTATTAATGGATCTTTCTCTCACTTTCTTTCTTTCTCTAACTCTCTCTCTATATATATATACATATATACATATATATATATATCTTATCTCACTAACCTGCATCCTCTCTCTTGTTTCTTTCTCCGCCCACTCTACTCTCATAAGTATTCTCATCCTTCTCTTTCCCATTTCCCGACACCCTCTATAACCTTTTTCATAACTTTTCTCCTACGTAATCCCTTGAAAAACAGTGGCAGTAAAATGCCTTGCTTGGGGCGATATGATTATATATATATATATATATATATCCAAATGAATAGGGAACTAAGAAAATATTAACGACGTTCGAAATATTAATTTAAATCAGTGCTCAATATAGAAATAGAGCTATGTATATTTATTAGAAATTGTACTTTAGGACACGTTCAAATTACGATCTACTAGAAAGAGGACATTTTCTTTCGACAAGTTTTATATAAGTTTAATTTTTTTCCCTACACTTTCAAATAACTCCTACCTCTATGTAAACGATTTCACCGTTTTTCAAAAAACACCAAAAATTTATAGTTTTATACTTCGCAAAAACAATTTTTTTTCTCTACTAACCATTCCAGGGATGTGCGTTGTGGTACAGTGGATATCGGCTAGGAACGAGAAACTGGGGAGCCGAGTTCGAATTCCAGTTGAATCCATTGTATTCACTTACGCGCAAATACCCTTGGGAAAGATACTAATCCGTCTCTTCCTTCCAGTTATGGGTTAAATAGCAGGACAGATTGGGTTCTATAGTTTTGGTCGGCAACCAGTCTACCGCAGAAAGCAATGGCACCCTACTGCGGGATAATCTTCTGCCCAGTCAGTCATGTCTCTTTCGAAACATGTGTATCAAGTGTGTATCACGTATGGCACTTAACTGACCCATTCCAGGTCGATTATGTTGTTTCATACACCTCCCTCTTCTTCGCCCATTTTCTCTAAATTTATTTCCCCCTCTATGTATTTTCTTACTTCTTCCTCTTTGACCTCCGATGCCAGGTTTTCAAATGTTGTACATGACTTACTTTAAACCTGATGTCTTTCTTTGAAGCTATTATCATGTTTCTTTACTTCTCCCTCCTTCTCTCCTGTTTTCCTCCTTTTGTTTTTTATTCCTCAATGTCCCTTTTATAAAACCCCATTCTGGTTTCTGATTTTCTCTGCCCCCTTTAAATAAGCACAAACATTCTGCTAATATTAAGAAAGAAATATCCATCTCTTCTTAAAAATAGCGTTTAGTATCTGATGAGTCATTGTCCTTTCAATGTCGAAACAATATCTACTCTTTGTAGTAGATTGTAATTTGAACATGTTCTAAAATACAATTTATAATATATATATATATATATATATATATATATATATATATATATATGTATGTGTGTGTGTGTGTGTGTGTGTGTGTGTGTCAGATTAAATAAATTGCAAACAATATGTTTCAAATAAAACGGTTGACAAATTGATAGCGTTCATTATAACGTGAAAATGATCCAAAATGGAATTATTTTTAGATGTTTTAATGTCATGGTCATGCACATATTAAGGCATGAAAACACTGTTCTTTTTACAAACATTTTAGAACATTACTACAATATTCATAGCTGATTCTATTAATTGACAGCTTTAGTGTTTTAATGAATATTGACTCGAGAGTATTTGCAATTTGTCAACCGTTACATTTGTAAGCAGGAAAACAATGTACAGTATTTTAGCAACACAGTTTCTCGGTTACATTTGTTACCATAACTCGCATTCCTGAGCATGACCCCGGAAAGAGGTTGAAACTACTTGGGTAATTTAAGAAATTAATGAAAATAACATTTTCAACGTTACAGCTCATTTCTAACATCTTTTGATTGTAATACGCGAGAGATTATGAGTATGAACGGATTTTATTAAAAATAAGCATTGTTTGCAATTTATTTAATCTGACATGTTTAAAAAAAATTTCCTGCCTAAACACACACACACACACTCACACACACACACACACACACACACACACACACACACACACACACACACACACACATATATATATATATATATATATATATATATATATTCTAAATATATACTGTTAAATATAAGAGACAATGAATGTCTATTATCTTTAATTATGAGCCGTTCTAAACGTCGAATTTTTGCTTTTATTTCAGTTGAAAATAAAGACAAAAATTCTCCAACATTTGGATATTTTTTTATTATATTGGTTCTAAGCTTTTGGTTGACATGAGCTATCTTCAGAGAGGTTATTAAGACAGTAACAAAATAACATCCACCATCAGTGACGATTTTATCTTGTGTTGACATAAAACTCCGCTAGGCAATAGTTACCAAAAATAACAAACGCAGTTTTCGCAAATTTACAATGCGGTTCTATGACGTCACACCGCGTGAGAGCTCCGTTAAAAATGACTGACAATGTACGTGGGTAAATTTTTTTATATAATTTTTCATATGATCGTTTGTGTTTTTTTTTCCTTTTGAGTATATGAATTATAAAAACAAATTGTCCGAATATTTTATTCATCCGGGGCTTTCAGCTACACTTGGCAGCAATCTTTTCTTTTATACATGTTTCCTAAAATGTGAGGGAAGAAATATTTTATGAGTTTTTTATTCAGTTTGCCTTGTTTTTTTTTTCTGTTTATATTTGATATTTAATAAGGATAGAAAGCGGATAGATAATGTCCGCCGTTCTTATTGTGCCATGGAGTTTGTGCCAATTCGTAAGTCATTTTCAAGGGCCTCGTTGTAAATTGGCTAATGAATTGTCCGAAAAACTCATTGGAAAATAATCAATGAGGGCAGGTGGACAGCTTCAAAACACATTCATTCGTCATTAAAAAGAAATGAATGAACGGTAGAAAAACTGAAGAAAAACATTTTCTTGTCTGTTGTTTTCAATGAAACGTACATTATATATATATATATATATATATATATATATATATATATATATATATAGTAAAGTCGAATCCTTGTTATCTGGTAAGGTAAATTCTGCTGGAGATTAAATCCAATGAGAACTCAATGTTATGATTTAAATGAGTATAATAATAATGAAAAAAGTTAGGACCCTACAAGGTGCTACCACCCCGGGTCAGGGTGGACCTGGGAACAAGAGCAAATAATACGTGGTTCTACGCTCCTCAAAGCCTCCCAATCAGAGCCCAGATGCAGTTTACCGTCATACCCAGGACCTACTAACAAAGAGACCCAACAAATTAAAAGTGGAATTTCCAGAGGGTAAAAAAGTGTAAATAAACCATAATGCACCTACTGAACCGGCAAATAACTTTTAATAAATAAGAAGTAGATGGTATGTACAAAATGCAGAAACGATGGCAAAATCCGCCAATTCATGGTCAATATTCTGCCCGTATCAAACAAGCTGATGTAGACAAACCACATATTCGTTAAAAGCTTTTATTTAAAAGAGTTGCTTGTTAACTAAAACATATCAAGCATTTATAGTGAAAAGTCTTCTTGAACACAAATACCGATCCTCTGATAAATATTCAGAAACAATTGGCCATTTTGTATCAGTTTTCACAGTGTTAGCACCAACTGAATATAAATCTCGGTATGGTAGAGTTGGCCAATATCTGCGCAAGGAATTTACGCAGCTTTTACGGAAGGAAACCGCAAGAAACTTTAGGAACATCACCCGGACTCAGTTACAGATTTAGGACATTTAACAATTTCATGGAACTTTGTTATACAGACAGACAGAACAATCAAAACTATTAGCCTAGATATCGGGACCCAAAAACACGAAAACAGAATGTGCTTTCTTGTTCAAAAGGCGGTACTTACTGATTTTAATATATCTTTAAATAATTTAGAAAAAACTTGTGGTGCAGTGGATATCGACTCGGACGACAAATCGGGGTGCCGGGTTCGAATTCCAGTTGAATTCCTTGCATTCACTTTGCACAAATACCCTTCATCATCATCGTCATCATTTTGCGGCCTCGGCCGAGATTCACAATCTTGTCAGTAGCTGAACACTTGACGCTTCGCCAGAGGTACCAAGGGTGTTTTTATCGTGACACCATCTCAAGATGGGTTGCCTACCACGGCTTAAGAGAGGCCCATTCACCTTTATTAAGAGAAGGATATCCCGCGCCAGTTTCCCAACCTGGTTTTTTTACAACCTCGCGGTAGAAAAAAGATATTATTAGAAAACAGTAATTTATGAATGTTTTTTTTTTTTTAACCTCGGTAGCAACGCCTGTTCCTTTTTGGTCATTAAAGATATTATACATAAACTTCTGCTTGTAAAAAACAGTAATTTTCGAAATACTCTTGGGAAAATTATTAATCCGTCTCTTCCCTAAAATTATGGGCGAAATAATAGGAGATATTGTGTTCTATAACCTTTGCTGGCAAACAGTCTACCTCAGAAAGCAATGGCAACTTACTGCGGGATAATCTTCTGCCGAGTCAGTCATGTCTCTTTCGAGACATGATCGCCCAAAGTCTATATCACGTATGGTACTTAACTGAATGACTGAATATAATAGTTGGAAACATAATTAAAACTTCTACTGAACATAAAGTTGGGGCTCGGTTTTCTGTTGTTATGAAGTAATAAACTGATCCCCCACTAATTATACTTAATATTATAATGTAATATAATCTATCACTTCTTACTACAGCTATGAGTTAAATGGCAGGACAGACTGGGTTCTATAGCCTTGGCTGGCAACAAGTCTACCGCAGAAAGCAATGGCAACCTACTGCGGGATAATCTTCTGCCCAGTTAGTCATGTCTCTTTCGAGACAAGATCGCCCAAAGTGTGTATCACGTATGGTACTTAACTGACTGACTGAATATAATAGTTGGAAACATAATTAAAACTTCTACTGAACATAAAGTTGGGGCTCGGTGTTCTGTTGTTATGAAGTAATAAACTGATCCCCCATTAATTATACTTAATATAATAATGTAATATAATCTAGCTCTTTTCCCTCCAGCTATGAGTTAAATGGCAGGGCTGATTGGGTTCTATAGCCTTAACTGGCAACCAGTCTACTGCAGAAATCAATGGTAACCTACTACGGGATAATCTTCTGCCGAATCAGTCATGTTTCTTTCGAGACATGATCGCCCAAAATATGTATCACGTATGGTACTTAACTAACTGATCCAAATACAAGGATCTTGAAAAGGAAATCTCGAAAGTGTGGCACATTGAAGAATTTCCTTGTTATCCAAGCCTTAAAGTAACTATAAAATATTGTACTCACAATTACAGATCTCACATTACGAAGAGGATTATCTGTGTGTGTCGTATTAGTTTCATTTTTCTCTTGTTTTTTGACAGAAATGATTAGTGGAAAATGTGAGGAAGCTATTGCTGACTTTATGTCTCGGGTTGTAAACCGGAAGTAAATGTATATACAACAAAAATCAAAGGAATTATTATTATTATTATTTTTATTATGTTCTCATAATATAGTATTATTATATATATATAATTATAAATCTCATTATATATTATATATTATATATTATATATTATATATTATATTATATATTATATATATATATTATATATATTATATTATATATTATATTATATTATATTATTATTATTATTATTATTATTATTATATATTATATATATTATATATATATATTATTATTATTATTATTATTATTATTATTATATTATATATTATATATATATATTATATTATATATTATATATATTATATATTATATATTATATATTATATATTATATTATGTTCTCATAATATAGTATTATTATATATATATAATTATAAATCTCATTATATATATATAATATTTCCGGTTGTAAACCGGAAGTAAATGTATATACAACAAAAATCAAAGGAATTATTATTATTATTATTTTTATTATGTTCTCATTTTTCATCATACATGCTTCTATAGTCGCACTACCTACCAAGTCGGCAGGAAAACCTAAGGCAGGTCGTGGCGTGTTGTTATGGCTCCATTTCATGTTTTTTTCTATCTCCTCTAAAATCCCTAGCGTTATATAAACAAAGTTCTTTTTCGTGTGGGCTTCACTTACAAGACAATTTTTTGCCTATTAATTGATAGCAACCAAGTAATTCGAAAAACTGTCAAAATATAAATACCTAAAAATTGAAATAGAAAAAATGTGGAAATTGAAAACAATTATCGTACCAGTGATAGTAGGTGCACTTGGAATGATAAAAAATGGAACAAAACAACACATTGAAAGAATCCCTGGAAACCCCAGCTTAAGAGATATACAAAAAATTGTTTCGTTAAGTACAGTCCACACACTAAGGAGAACTTCGTCTATGTAACGCTAGGGATGTTAGGGAAAACATTAAATGTAGCCATAACAACACACCACTACCTGCCTTAGGGCTTCCTGCAGACTTGGTAGGTAGTGCGACCACAGCAGAGATCGATTTATAATGAAAAATGACATAATAATAATAATAATAATAATACACAATGCAATAAAATGTGACTTAACAAGACAACATTATCTGTTGCTCTTAGAAAGTTTTGCAATGACGCTTGGCATCTTCGACATATTCGGGAAGTACATAAGAGTAATCAAGAACCTGTACTCAGAGCAAACGTCCTGCATACGGACAGAAAACCAATTCCGCCGGTATAAAAAGATAGAAATGGTTGTAAGACAACGATGTTTCGTCTCACCAGATCTATTCAACCTACACACCAAGACAATTCAAAGAGCTCTATAAGTTTTGCCAGGATTCGTCATGGGCAGCTACAATCTGAACAATATAAGACACGCAGATAATACAATCCGGATTTTATACACGTCACATTGAATATCTTAAGCTTCCTGATTGGTTAAGCCTTCTATGGATGAATTATAAAATGGGTTGACCCATGCGGGTCTGCACAGTATATAATGGAAAGTATAAACCAGAATTGTAATTAGTCTGTTTTGATTGAAAAATATGACGGAAATTTAACATTAAATTTACTTTAAAAAGAGTTTTCTTGTTTTCTCATCTTATTTTCTTCACTTTTTTTCCCTTTTTTCTTCTCTTTTCTTTATTCTTTATTAAATCCTTTTATCTTATACAAAATTTTTCAGAAATAAAGAGAAGTTTTGTTTTCTTATAATCAAAAAGATAAAATAAAATCACTTATCATTATCATTGTTAACTACCTGTTGACACATTATATTTTCAATGTCAAAACAAAATGTACACTTTTGTAGTAGTTTTTCACATGTTCTCATGTAATAATTAGTAGCATATATATATATATATATATATATATAATCTAGAAAATTTTTTTGGATATTCTACAAATCCATGGATAATAAATATTTCACAGCTAGGCAAAGCAGCCGCTCCTCAGACCCCAAACCATACAAAAGTTAATGTTTAAAATCATCTAGAAAATCGTCACAGACAGACGCTCATTGTACCCATATCGAGAATAGATATGGGTACAACAGATAAGTCCAACAGTACAGGCCAGGGACGCTAAAACCAAGCAGGTACAGAAATTTAAACATCTGAGAAGTGTTCTGACAGAGAACAGAAAATGTGGCAATGAGATCCGAAGCCGTATTGGCATGGGTCAAGGACGCTTTCCAGAAGCTGAGTAGAATGTTGAGAGACACGAAAATTTCGCAGGAAACAAAGGAGAGAGTACCGGATTGTTATGCGATGTGTGTTTTTTAATATGATAGCAAATGCTGAACAATCTCATCAAAGATGAGTGATAGACTGGAAGCAACTGAAATGTGGTGCTACAGAAGGACACTGAGGATACCATAGGCCGAATATATGGGCAACGACGAGATTTTGGAAAGGATGGGGAAAAAAGGTAACTGATATTTAAGATAGCTGAAGATTCTGGTAGATGTAATGAGGAAAAAGGGTTTGGAAAATCTTATATTCATGGGACGGATAGAAGGAAGGATCTGATACTCATGGGACAGATAGATGTGAGTATAAAGTGGGGGATCAATTCTATATTATAATCAATATATAAACTGATCCGTCATTGTCTAACCATATTAGTTTCTATGCGTATATATCCTAGATTTATGGGCTTGGGAAAATAGACTGTAGATCAGGGTTTGGAGGAGTAACAAGAGAAAGTGTGTTAAGAGCTACAGTGGATAGGGAGATGAGGAAGGCCGTGATCGCCTACATCCTGAAGGGACAGGACACAGAGAAGAGGAGTTATAAATAACTAATCAGTATTGAAAAAAGGTGGATTCACACCTAATGAGAATTTGATAAGCAAATAAGAAATTATAATCTGGATATAAAGTGGGGGAACAATTCTATATTATAATCATTATATAAACCGATCCCTCACTTTCTGACCATGCTAGTTTCTGTACGTATATATTCTAAGTTTATGGGCTTGAGCAAATAGATTGCAGATCAGGGTTTGAATTAGCAACAATAGAAAGGGTGTTAAGAGACAAGATATAGGGAGATGTGGAAAGTCATGATTGCCTATGTCCTGAAGGGACACGGCACATAGAAGAAGAGTTATAAATAACTAATCAGTATTGAGAAGAGGTGGATTCACACCTAATCAGAATTTGATAAACAAATAAAAAATTATGATATGAATATAAAGTGGGGGAACAATTCTATATTATAATCATTATATAAAATGATCCCTCACTTTCTGGCCATGCAAGTTTCTATACGTATATATTCTAGGTTGAGCAAATAGATTGGAGATTAGGAACAAGAGAAAGGTTATTAAGAGACAAGATATAGGAAGATGTGGAAAGTCATGATCGCCTATGTCCCGAATGGATACGGCACATAGATGAAGAAGAATCAAAAGCAGCACACAAATATGGCGATCAAATTCTTTAGTCGTGCTAATGTATATGAACTGCAAAATAATTCATACTCATGGGTACTACTCTCACCTTGTGTAGATTTTTTTTTTCTCTATGGCGCGTCCCCAGTTACATTTTCCTTTTATATTTCATCGAATGACAACTCATCTGTTTGAATCTTTTGGTTAAAAACCTGTCACTTGAAGTTTCTTTTCGTGACTTGGAGTCAACACGTTCTACACAAAGCAAAGAAAAAATAGAGCAGCAAGAACAACAATAATTATAATCATATTGCCAACATTTCATATGCAAATGCGGTCGGTGGTGAATAAATATTTTCTTTCACTTAAACTTTCACAGATCGCAAACGATAATTCTGGCAGACTTAAAGATAATCTTGAAACATAATTTTTTGATAATAATCCATTAATAATCAAAATAATTCGGCGTGATTTTATATATATATATATATATATATATAATCTAGAAAAAAATTCAATATTCTACGAATCCATGGGTAATAAATATTTGGCAGCTAAGCAAAGCAGCGGCTCCTCAGACCCAAAACCATACAACAGTTAATTTTTAAAATCATCCAGAAAATCGTCAAATAGAGACACTCATGTGCCCATATCGGGAATAGATATTTGTAACGGCAATCTACAAAAAATTTTCCTCGCTCATTCATAAAACAAAAAAGAAAAAGAAAATTATAGAAAAATTTTAAAAGGAGAAAGAGAAAGAAAAGGAGAACGAAAAGTATAAGTAGAAATGAGGTTAAAATTAACGTCTTAGATCGACACATAGCGTCTATGGTCTAGATATATTACTAATATACGAAAGTGAAAGTATAAACCAGAATTGTAATTCGTCTGTTTTGATTGAAAAATATGACGGAAATTTAACATTACATTTACTTTAAAAAGAGTTTTCTTGTTTTCTCATCTTATTTTCTTCACATTTTTTCCCTTTTTTCTTCTTCTCTTTTCTTTATTCTTTATTAAATCCTTTTATCTTATACAAAATTTTTCAGAAATAAAGAGAAGTTTTGTTTTCTTATAATCAAAAAGATAAAATAAAATCGCTTATCATTATCATTGTTAACTACCTGATGACACATTATAGTTTCAATGTCAAAACAAAATGTACACTTTTGTAGTAGTTTTTCGCATGTTCTCATGTAATAATTAGTAGCAAATATATATATATATATATATAATCTAGAAAAATTTTTGGATATTCTACAAGTCCATGGATAATAAATATTTCAGAGCTAGGCAAAGCAGCCGCTCCTCAGTCCTAAAACCATACAACAGTTAATTTTTAAAATCATCTAGAAAATCGTCAAATAGAGACACTCACGTGCCCATATCGAGAATAGGTATTTGTAATGGCATTCTACAAAAAATCTTTCTTCGCTCATTCAAAAAACCAAAAAAGAAAAAGAAAAATATAGAAAAATTTTAAAAGGAGAAAGAGAAAGAAAAGAAGAACGAAAAGTATAAGTAGAAATGAGGTTAAAATTAACGTCTTAGATCGACACATAGCGTTTATGGTCTAGATATATCACTAATATACGTCAGTGAAAGTGAGAGTATCAACCAGAATTTATATATATATATATATTTCAATCAGTTTAAGATCTATCTATCTATCTGCAATTCATTTTGCCTCTGTCCAAACTCACACATATTTTAATGCGCATTGTCTCTTAAAAATAAAAGAAACGACTCATTGAAATAACATTGTTATCATATCCAAAAGTTATAAGTAATGATGCAACAAATAAATACTGACATTGTTGACTGTTTCACGCGAGAGATTCCTATCGGCTATCTTTACAATATGTGCTTAGCGATTTAGATTCCATTGATTTAAGCCAATTTTGCAAGTGCCCATCTGATTTGTTATCAGATCTGGCTAAACAGTCAGAACAAAAAAATCCATTTTCTATAATAAACAAGCAGATGAGTCAGTAAGAAATGCAACAAAAACGGAAGCGATCTAAACAAAATGATCGCGTGATAGTCGGAGAAAAAAATATCTGCAGACATGCGTGATGGTCAAATAGAGTGGTTGATTTCAGAGGCAGTGAATGATATTAACATTTGATAAAAAGATCTGCATCTGATTGCCCGGATAGCCATAAGGGTCAGTGCGGATAGTTGATGAAGATTTAATGAATAAATAAACAACACCTATGACCCTCTACCCTTCTGAGAAAAGACCCGTAGCTGAGATAAATTCGTTTCATCCGATAACAGGAACAGTCGGTGTTCAAAACTAAATAGAAAACAATATTTTGAATGCTAAGTTTGCAACATTATAATCTTCGCATTAATATTAATACATACGAGGTAGAAGCGTTTGTTCGTAAATTTAGGGGCATAGATTTTGTTAATTCATTTATTGCGCTGATTAGTTAATTTTAGACTCAATGAAAACATGATTAGCAAAAACAATGTGATAAAAGAATAAGACGTGATATCCCTAGACAAGGACGACGGACTGAAAACAATCTCTCTCTGTGGATTTAGTAAAGAATTCAGTTCTAAATTGCTTGAAGAGTAGCTTGAAAAATAGATACCTGAAGAAAGCCGGTGTGTACAACATTCGAAACATCGTTACAGTAAGAATAAGATGAAGGAACAATTATCCACACATAAGTAAATGATGACTTTTCACCCTAGAAATTCAAACAGAATACTGGTCATTATATAAACATAATCTCTCTGCCGATCTTGAGAGGGATCGACATTCTATGGTGGGTTGGGGTAAGAAGTGGCTTGTAAATTTCAGTGCATCTAAGACCAAGCTGCTGTCTTCCAGTCATCACAGGCAACCTCTCCTACCTCCCATAAGCATGGACTAAGCGTGTCTCCCTGAGAGAAATACACTGTGCCTCCTCAGCCTTACCCTCTCTTCCGATCTGAAGTGGAACCACTACATTGAGTCAATAGATAAATGCACTGCAAGGAAGGTTGGGTCACTGTGCCGGGCCAGAATGTTTTTCCCACCTGAATCCATCCTGCATATATACAAATCGACCATATGTCCGTGCATGGAGTACTGATGCCATTTATGATCAGGCACCCCTGTTGTTCATCTCAGTGTTCTTGACAGGCTCCAAAGAAGAATCAGTAATGTGATAGGTACCGAATTGGCGGCTCGACTCCAGCCACTTCCCCACCGACGGGATGTGGCTTCCCTTTGCCTGTTCTATAAATACTTTCATGGCTTCTGCTTCAACGAACTTAAGTCACTGGTGCCTCTGCAACAGGTGTTTACTCGTGCATCCAGACTTGTAACTGGGTCTCACCCATTCACACTTAGATCAACCAAATGCAAACGACAATTTTACTCCTGCAGCTTCTTTTCTCGCACTTCCCGCCTGTGGAACTCGCTTCCACATTCTTGCTTTCCTGACGTCTACAACCTCCAGGAATTTAAATGCAATGTCAATACTCATCTCTTAACCACTTGGCTCTAGTTCTTTCTTTACCACCCTGTATATCCTTTCTTTTATCTCCACCTTTGCAACTGTCATCACATCTGTATTCCCACACTTCACTTGCTTTTTTCTAACTAGTTCGTCTTTCTCCTCACTCTCTTCACTCTCTCCTTTCTAATCTTTTACTCTTATGTAGCCCCCTGCACACCAGTGTTTTTATCGCCTTGCTCGAAGTGATACGATTAAAAAAACTATGATAACGTTGTCATTCAGCAAATTAGCCAAGAATTTTGAGGGCCGTAGTCAGTGAGTTAATCGAAGGAGCAGAATACAATGTGGGGAAAACGAAAAGGTTTATTAAAGACTCATAAACAGAACAGAGAAAAACTTGAGTAAATCAGCTACAGTGGCAATATCCTGGAAGACCTAAGCAGATCATGTTTCACAGCACGACCTAAGAAGACAATTTATAAGGAATGTGAACTTCACTGGACAACCAGCTTAATGAGCCACCTAATAAAACTCATCTTCCAGTTTCGAAAAGAAAATACCCACAATAGAATTGGGTCAGAGATAGGGGATCAACAGTGAGGGTTCGTCAATGACACTGGAACAAGGAACACGATATTTATGTTCAGAATGTTATCAGAAAGAGCAATAAAAATGCAGAAGGACGTCAACCTGTGTTTTATATTCTACACAAAGGCGGTTGAGAAAGTACGCAACAAATAGTACTTAGAGACGCTCAGTGTGTTCGGGAAAGACATTTTCTCATTCAAGAACCTATATTTGCAGCGAACCTCTTGCATAGGGAAAAGAAATGAGTCAAGTAGAAATACAAAACTAGAAAGAGGTGCAAAAGAAGGGCGTGTCATGTCACCAGATCTATTCAGCCTGTACAGCAAAAAAAGTTTGAGAGAGCTATAAGTCTTGCCAAGATTAGTCATTGACAGCCAAAATCTCAACTATATAAGATGCGCAGACGATACAGTGCTGATAACAGACACGGAAAGGAAAATACAGGACCTCATACAGAAGGTAGCAATTGAAAATAAGAAAAAAGTAAGTCGAAACATAAATATTTTTTTAATCATTTCCCCCCTATGCAAGGCATTCAACTGCCACTATTGTGCAGGGGGTTATATAGGGGAAAGTGATATGAAAGAGTGGTTAGTTATAGGAATTGTCGGGAGGAGGGATATAGACGGATGAGGATAACGAGGATGGGGGTGGGGTTGATAGGAAAAGAGTTTGAGAGAATGGATGCGAGTTAGTGAGATAGGAGATGTCTGTTGACCTTACATTTAAATTCCTGGAGATTGTAGCTGTCGGGGAAGCAAGTATATGGAAGGGAATTCTACAGGCAGGAAGTACGAGAAAATAAGCTGTTAGAGTAAGAAATGCGGTTACACTTTATCGGTTTCACTGTAAAAGGGTGAGACCTAGTTGCTAATCTAGTATCTCCTGCAAATTCATCCCTAGCGGGCACCAGTTATCTAAGTTCATCGAAGCAGAATCCGCGAAAGTATTTATAGTAGAGGCACAGGGAATCCACATAACGCCGGTGAGAGAATGACTGCAGCCGCTCTGCCAAGTCGGTATCGATCACATTACAGATTCTCCGTTGTATTTTGTCAAGAACCCCGAGGAGAATAGCAGGGGCACCCGACCAGATGCGGCAGCAGTATTCAATACACGGGCGGATGGTAGATTTATATATGTGCAGGATGAACTCAGACAGGAAAAACTTGAAAACTGAATGCATGGCCATTAGTAAACAAAGCACACGAAAATGGTTAGGGATACTAAAATTAAACAGTTTATAATTTCGAATTAGACAAGATACATGACAGTAGATAAGTAAGTTTTACACTGTAGCAAAAAAGCTAGAATATATATAAGATAGGTGTGAGTTTGTTATTCTGGGTTTCATGCTCTTGCGATCGTCAGACAAACTGATTAACTTCTTCAAAAATTGGTTATATGTAGGGCTGCGTATATTGGTGTAATTTTGTGGAAGTTGGAGGAAAATTTGTCGTCATGACAGACGCAGACATATATACACATTTGTACAGCCATTGACGTGCGCAAAGACACACACACACACGCGTGCGTCCGCCCACCGGGACTCACACAAACATATATGCGAATCGTGCGGGGCTCGAATATGTCATCTCTATCACTGATATTGAGCGTTTTCAAATAAGTATCACGCATATATAATATAATATATATAACAAGTTGCATATATATATTTGTAATTATATACATACACTTTTCACACACACATATATATTATTTTGAATATTATTTTTACCGATACTCGTATTTAAGTAGATATTCTGTTTTTAATTGAACAGTATTTTTATATTTATATCTACCAGCCTGATTATTTTTGATAAATTTTTATTACGAAAATGTGTGCTATCCAGCAGGATTCGAACCTGCGACCCCTATTACATAGGGGAAGCATACCATTTGATCTGGTACCATCTTGACCACTCGACCATGAATAGTCTCTTGATCAGACAAGGTTTTTATCATGCTTATATAACACAATTTTCGAGCTACCGTAAAGAAGCATATCTGCTCTGAAATGTATCGTAATTTCAACAAATGTAAACATGTTACGGAAATTAACGAATTTTAACGAAACTTGGTTATAAGCAACCGACAATTTGTAATGAATTATTTTGAACATTATTTTTACCGATACTCGTATTTAAGTAGATATTCTGTTTTTAATTAAACAGTATTTCTATATTTATATCTACCGGCCTGATTATTTACGATAAATTTTTATTACGAAAATGTGTGCTATCCAGCAGGATATATATATATATATATATATATATATATATATATATATATATATATATATATATTAGGGCGGGTGTATCTTCGAGTATCCACTCAGATAATAGTTCTTTGGAGAGGAGTTTATACATCTGTGGAGGAATATTCTTTATAATCTTTTAACCCCAAGCAAGGCAAGACCGCCACTGGTACGCAGAGGGTTACATGAAGGGAAAAAGTAAGTTACACGGGATGTTAAAGAAAGGATAAGAGATAGATGGGAATCGAGGAGATAAAAAATGGCAATTGACGTTGCATTTAAACTTTTGGACAATATTGCAGTCAGGGAGCAAGCAAACGGAAGAGAGTTCCACAGAAGGAACTTGCTAGAAAACAAAATGAAAGGGAAGGGAAAACAAAATAAAATAAAATAAAAAACAGTAAAAAGAAAGACGTCGCAACGAGAGGAGAGGTAGAAAGTTAAACAAAAAAACAATCAAAAATCGGTGTCCGAAAGAATTTGTCCTTGCTGACGGAAGGTCCGAGTTACAAACGTGACAGTGACAGTGACAGAGATTGACGGACGTCCTGCTAGTTCTTCGTACATAACTCTTGCCCGGCCACTTTTAAACTTGTCGAGGTACACATAAACACTTCCACGCGGTGGTGCACTGTCCCCGTATTGTCGTAAAAAGTCACCGATGAATTTCAAACTCTGACATACCTTCTGACCGAGAAAATTGGAGTAGATAGACTAATTGGAGTAGATAGACTTAATTGGAGTAGATAGACTAAACTAAACTATCGCCCGGTTCGCACTCCACCCACATCTATTGAACAGATGAAGAAGCTCATCCCTTGTTTCCTGTTTAGGATGCGGTTTCCGGTTTTCTCTTTTCCAATCTTTTCACTCTTTTCTTTTTTTATTTTTTCAATTGGAGTAGATAGACTTAAATATCGCCCGGTTCACACTCCACCCACGTCTATTGAACAGGTGAAGAGGCTCATCCCTTGTTCCCTGTTTAGGATTCGGTTTCCGGTATTCTCTTTTCCAATCTTTTCACTCTTTTCTTTTTTTATTTTTTCAATTGGAGTAGATAGACTAAACTATCGCCCGGTTCACACTCCACCCACGTCTATTGAACCGGTGAAGAGGCTCATCCCTTGTTCCCTGTTTAGAATGTGGTTTTCGGCTTTCTCTTTTCCATTCTTTTTACCCTTACGTAGCCCCCTGCGCATCAGTGGCGTTATCCCCTTGCTTGGGGTGATATGATTAAAAAAAAATCGGATCGTTATTCATTGTTCCTTCGAAAAAAAAAAAAAAAAACTAGCGAGATCAAGATCAAACTCTGATCACGTGACCGCAGTAGAATTAACTAGAATCGGGCATGAGCAGAAGGTACAGTGACAGATACTAACATATGTTATGGATGAAATACCGATAATTTTTAACTTGGACTCTGTGTGAGATACTATCTTGGGTTTCATTTAATACATGATACAATTAATGCCCAGGCGAAGCACGTGTCTCATTCAATACAATGTACAATCAATCGACAGGTGAAACAGGTCTCTAATTCAATACACGGTACAATCACCTATTATGGGAAACCTCATGAGCCATCATAATAGCTCCAGTTAGAAATATCACACCATCATTTATTCTTCATCCAATACAAACAATATATCTCATTCTTCAAAATGTATGGAAGCCGCTATTAATCGATGATTTCCGTAAACAATTGGTATTCTAATGCAGTTAGAGTTTTATTCTAGTTTAGTAAAAAAAAAAAGAATGAATCGTTTCACCCCAACCATTTGAAGCAATGACCAGCTGAGACTAGATTTTTACCAGCTTTGGCAATCAATGACCAGCTAATACCAGCTTTGTACCCAGTTACCGCGTAAGCGGGGGCTGGGTAAATTTTGACCAGTGGCCTGAGAGTACGCACTCAGGTTCCTTACGTAAAAAACTGACCTTGTGTAATAATTCGCTCCAGTGGGGGAGTAGGGTAAATCTCGAATCTACTTTGGAATTTGACGTGTTATCATTTTGCTTGTATTAAAAATACTGAGGGCGTGTATTAGCAAGATCGATGTTGCATGAGACACGTGGTTTGCCTAGGGAATAAAGAGTGCCTTAGGTGGGAAATGAGATATGCCATGTCAGTACAGTATCCTGTATTTGAAGAGATAGAGAGGGGGGAAAGAGAAAGGGAAAAGAGAGGGGACGAGAGAAATGGTTTGCACTACTAGACGAACGTTAAGAGACCTTGTCTGGTAGACAAGATGGGGTAGGAGAAAAGAGGATTTTAGCATCAATTACTGTCTTAATCGATCACTATTGCATCAATGCTACTATTTAGAGAAACTATTGAAGCCACGGTAATTAACTTTCTTGATTAAGCGTATACACACTTGGTAATGGAAAAGTCAGTATTGAAAACGGTAAATATTTCGTTATCTGGGTATTATTTGTTTTTATAATATTCATATTTATTGAAGCCCACACAACAATAATTGCAGTCGTTACCATTACTGCTACTAATAGAGTGATAGAAACAGCAATGCGATTAATTAACTACAGTTATGATTAAGTTGACAATACTAATTACGATACAAAATAATTTCATTAATAAATATTATTACGAAAATAACAAAACGCAGCTAATAAGTGCGATAGAATTAAAACCAGAGAAAATATAATTAGACAAAAAAGAAGCATTAGAACCAGATCCGCCATGAAATTGCTGCGCCACCTGGCGCTGTACGGCGACAACAAATGCAAGGGAGGTAAACAAGAAGCGACAGGTGATTTAATTAGACCGTCGCTTCTAATATAATCGACAAATATCAACCTGTCCCGTTTGTTTCCTTCTTTCTTTTTGCGCCAAAACTTTCTCTCTTCTTCTCTCAACGATTGTTTTTTTTTAGATTTGTTGATACGAGCATGTGATTTTTCTTATTTTTTTTTTGTTTTTATAAACGTCTGTGGCGCCAATGTTTTGTTATGTTGCTGATGATATTATTATTATTATTATTATGTTAAATTAATCTCTTCCTTTCCTTGTCAACACATTGCGTTGTTCTACTGTCATAAGATATTAAAGTTTATTACGCAAGATGAGATGATGTGCGGTCGGAGAAGACGCGGGAGGCGCGTAAACACCTGTAATACGAGTAAGATCGGTTTGGCGCCGCAAGACCGGGCAACGGGATATGGAAGAAAACAAATAATTCTCCCGGCGCAGCCAATAAGCAAAGTAAAGTTGTGACGAGAATATTACGATTATATTTATTAAGATATATGTGGGTTGGCACATTATATTAAACGTCATATAATAGAAGATGTTTCTAAAAAAATTGACATCTAAAATATTTTGGGATCGCTCTTATGATCAGTTCGAATTCCAGTTCTATTCTTTAAATTTACTTACGCACAAATACCCTTGGGAAAAATATTAGTTCGTCTCTTCCCTCCAGTTAGAGTAATAAGACAGATTGGGTTCTATTGCCATGGCTGGCAACTAGTCTACCGCAGAAAGCAATAGCAACCTACTACGGGATGATATTCTGCCCAGTGAGACGTGTCTCTTTCGAGACATGATCGCTCAAAGCGTGTATTGCCATATGGCACTTAACTACTGACTGAAGATAATAGTTGAAAACATAATTAAAATTTCCACAGGGTATAAAGTAGGGGATCGGTTTTGTATTGTGATGAAGTAATAAACTGATCCCCCACTAATTATTCTTAATATAATAATGTAATATAGTCTATCTCTTATCCAGCCAGTTATGGATTAAATAATAGGACAGATTGGGTTCTATAGCCTTGGTCGGCAACCGGTCCACCGCAGAAAGCAGTGACAACCAACTGCGGGATAATCTTCTTCCCAGTCAGTTATGTCTCTTTCGAGACATGATCGCATAAAGCTTGTATCACGTATGGCACTTGACTGACTTACTTATGACCATATCACCACAGTCCCGTGGTTGATAAAGTGTTTTGCACTCTCCTACCAGTTTATTCTGCAGAAGCAACATAAGAAGCCTTTCTGTAATCGACCGTTGTCTCCATGGTCAACATTCTGACGAGTTGTACTCATTAGTTCCGCCAGTTCAGCCTTTGACATCTAAAACCACTTATTCTACATCCACTATAGCATATCATCCATATATCCGCCATTGAATATTACCCAAATATTAATCTACGCCCAGGATTTTCCCCTCTTTCACCTTTTTTAACAAGTTACTTCTCTCCCAAACAAACGTACACAACAGTATCAAGAAATCAAAAGAAAATGGTTGAATCTGTCAACACAGCAATAAAAACAATATCTCCAAATGTGACAGTAGTTGACATAATTTTCAGTTAACCGTATAAAAATATCATTCTTTAAATTCTTTCAGTTGCTAAGGACATTTTGTTTTGTTATTATTAGTTACTTAGTTTTTAATAAATTCATTTCGTTTTTTGCCTTGAAAAAGTCCACATTGGATGAAACCCGTTGGGAAGTAATACAGTTTTTACATTGCTTCTAATATATATATATATATATATATATATATATATATATATATATATATATATATATTTTTATAAGCGTTTCACCCCGAGCAAGGCATGTCACTGCCACTACTGTGCAGGGGGCTACGTAGAGTGGAGAAAGGCTGATTAAATATAGGAAATGACAGAGGGTGGGTGATAGGCGGGTGAGGATACCGAGAATGAGGGTTGGGTAGATGAGAGTGTTGTGAGAATAGTTGGTAGTTAGTGTGATAGGAGGTGTCAATTGACCCTACATTTAAACACCTGGAGATTGTAACTGTCGGGAAAGCAGATTTGTGGAAGGGAGTTCCACAGGCGGGAAGCGCGAGAAAAGAAGCTGTTGGAGTAGAATTTACGGTTACATCTTATTTGTTTAACTGTAAAAGGGTGGGACCTAGTTGCTAATCTAGTATCTCGTGTAAATTCGTGCTTAAGCAGCATCAGTGATCTAAGCTTATCGGAGCAGAAGCCATGAAAGTACTTGTAGAAGAGGCACAGGGAAGCTACATCACGCCGGTGTGAGAGCGGCTGCAGCCGGTCTGCCAAGTCAGTATCAACCACGTTACAGATCCTCCTTTGTATTTTGTCAAGAAGCCCAAGGAGAGCAGCAGGGGCACCCGACCAGATATGGCAGCAATATTCAATACACGGGCGGATGGTAGATTTGTATATGTGCAGAATAGTTTCAGGTGGGATAGAACTGTGCAAAAGTATTAGGACAAAAACTATTTTATATTTTATGAGGCATCAAAATAAAGTTTAAAATCACCCCTGTCCTAACACTTTTGAACATTACCGGTAGTGTGCAAAAGTATTAGGACAGGGGTGATTTCACTAAAGATCTCACTAAAATTCAGATACAGGGTGAAAAGCCAAACATCTCCAAGAATTATTTAGCTAAAAAGAAAGAGGAAGGAAGGCTTCGGAATTTGAATTGTCCCCTCCAAAGCCCTGATCTCAATCCTATTGACCATCTATAGGATATTTTGGATAAAAATTGAAAAATCTAATGTTACTTCACCAGACACACTTTGGAAACAAATACAAGCTGCTTGGCAGGAGATACCATTAGATACATTGAAGTAGCTTGTGATGTCAATGCCTGGCAGAATGAAGGATGTAATCAAACAAAAGGCTATTATAATAAATATTAAATTTATTTTGTAACAATTGTTTTTTCTTGTAAAAGTATTTGTTGAGTAAAATCAAATCAAATTACTTTAATTAAATTGTTTATTTTCCGTCAATATGCCTCATAAAAGATAAAATAGTTATTGTCCTAATACTTTTGCATAGTACGGTATATATATATATATATATATATATATATATATATATATATATATACTAGGTGCGATTTGTAAATTGCCGCAATTATTTTATTATTTTCAAAACAAAAGGCTATTATACTATACTATAATATTTTTCTGGTTAAAGCATTTGTTAAACAAATCAAATAAAACTACTTTAATTAAATTGTTTATTTTCTGTCAATATGCCTCATAAAAGATAAAGCAGTTATTGTCCTAATACTTTTGCATATTACGGTATATATATATATATATATATATATATAGAGAGAGAGAGAGAGAGAGAGAGAGAGAGAATGGTAACCCATGAAGCCGGAAAGGATAACTCAAAAGATTTTTTCTAATTAATATATTGCAGTGTAAAGAAATAAGGACAACGGTGATGCGGTTCTCTAATTTCTATATATGCAATCTTTTCACTCAAAGCAAGGCAGTACTAACGCTGGTGAGCATGGGGGTAAAGAGAGAGAAAGGAGTAGAAAAAGTACAAGGGATATCGAAGAAAGGATACAAGAACCAAAACAATCAAGAAGATAGGTGATGGCAATTGATTTTGCATTTAAATTGTAGAAGATTGTAGCTAGGGTAGTAATTCTACGGAAACGAGTTCCACAGACGGGAAATTCGAAAAAAGAAAATGTTAGAGTGGAAGTGGAGGTTTTATTTGAATATTTCGGCGTTAAACTATTGGTTCCTAGTCGATAATCTCGTAGCACGTGTAAAATTCATGCGGTCAGGGGGCCAGGTAAAGAAGCTCGTCAGAGTAGAAGGCGTGAATATATTTGTAGAAGACAGTGGCAAGCCAGATCCCGTCGGTGAGAGAAGGACTGAAGTCGAGAAAACAAATCGGGATATTTTACATAGCAAATCCTTCTTTGGATTTTGTCTGAGAACTCTGAGATGAACAGCAGAAGTATCCAACAAGATGTAGTAAAAATATTCAATGCTCGGACGAATGATAGATTTACACTACCGGCCATAATTATTAGGCCTACCCAGTCTTTTAAAAGAAATGATGTATTTCATACAATTTTTAGTATTTACTGCGAAGTGGATATTTCTAAATGAAAATAAAACGTTTTTTGTTATTATTACTTTGCAAAACCTTACAATGCAAATAGCAACAATTTACCCATCGCACCCTATAGACTTGCTATATATATACTATCGGCCATAATTATTAGACCACACCAGTTTTTTAAGAAATGATGTATTTCATACTATTTTTAGTATTTATTGCCAAGTGGATAATTCTAAATGAAAATAGAATGCTTCTTTTGTTACTATTACTTTGCCCAATTTTACTCGTCCGAATCACACTAAATTTTCTTCCTTTTTCCATTGATGAAATTGCAATATAGATAATTATTAAATATTTATAAATTCATTTGATGCACATGTTATTGTGCAGTATTAACAAAAGAACCATTCTATTTTCATTTACAATTATTAATTTGGCAATAAGTACTAAAAAATGTATGAAATACATCATTTATTTTTTTTAAATTGCGTGGCCAAATAATACTGGCTGGTTGTGTATAAATATGCAAGATGGATTCTGACAAAAAAGAAAATACAAAAAAAAAACTCTTCGACCGTCATAGTGACCCGACCTTCTTCACGGGTAGATGTAGCAATTGATTCGATGTAGTAAAGAAATACTGTGAGTACAATACGGCAACAACAAGGAAGTTTTAAAGAAAACAAGCGTGAATCGCTGATTGATTGATTGTTTTATATTTTATGGTTTATCGACCATTTGTGATTGATTTGAGGTCGAGACATATTTTCCATTTTAGGATAATTATTTTACTTGCAAGTGAATATTGGATAAAATATTTTTGAGATTAACAATTGTTTCTCCAAATGCAAGTCTTACTATTTAACTTATAGCTGGGGGCAAAAGATGTATTTATCAGTCATTTAAGTGCCATAATGACTGAATTGACAGAAGATTATCTCGCAGTAGGTTGCCAATTCTTCGGTAGGCTGCTTGCCAACCAAGGCTATAGAACTTAATCTGTCCTACGATTTAACTCATAGCTGGAGAGAGAAGAGATAGATTATATTATATTATTATATTATTTTTAGGGGGATCAGTTTATTATTTCATAAAAATAGGAAACCGATCCCCGATTTTATTCCTAGTACAAGTTTTAATTATTTCCCAACTATCATATTCAGTCAGTCAGTTAATCATGTCTCGAAAAAACATAACTGACTGGACAGAAGATTATCTCGCAGTAGGTTGCCATTGCTTTCTGTGGTAGACTGTGTGCCAGCCAAGGCTATAGAACCTAATCTATCTTAGTATTTAACCCATAACTGAAGAGAAGAGGGATAAATACCTTTCCAAAGCGTAAAGGAATGCAAGGAATTCGTCTGGAATTTGAACTCGGTACCCCGATTTGTCTTTCTGAGTCGATATTCACTGCACCACATCTTGAAAGAAATTAAGCATTAAGTATGGCAATTAACAGACTGATGTATTTATAAGTTTCCCTAATTTATTTGCATGTTAGAATTTAGTACACTCAAGGATCGAACTCATGAATACTAGATCATGCTAACATATGTATAACCAACTACTATATCCACTACGCCACCGTCCCAAAGCGGTGTATTTTTGGAGCCTTATATATTCAGTGTCAGGTGGATTTTGGCAACTCAAATATGTTAGTGGGTTCGTGTCACCTGTCATAATTTGTATTTATTTCTGAGATTCCAACATGAAAGAACAACAATTGATTTCACGTGATCTTTTTCTACTTTTATGTGCCCTGTCCTTTCAGGGCGTAGGCGAACATGGCTTTCCACATCTCCCCGTCCCTGGTGGCTCTTAGCACGCTTTCTCCTGTTACACCATGCAACCATCGTTTAGTCATCAACCTGATCAGGTCCTTGAAATATGTTATCCGCTGCTTTCCCCTGTCTCATTTTCCCTCTGTCTGGCCTTTTAGTATCAGGTTCTCCAAGACCTCCTTCCTCATTGATGTCCCAGGAATTTTGTCTCTTCCTGATGCTCAGTATTAATTTCCCTTTCGTCTCCATCCTTTGAAAAACCTCGTCATTACTCACATGCTCGGTTCACGATATCCTCAGCATCCTTCTGTAGAACCAGATTTCAGCTGCGTCAAGTTTTTCCTTCATGTTCGAAGATATTGTTCAACATTCACTGCTAGATTGAAGAACTGAAATCCCATAGCAATCCAGTACTCTCATCTTTGTTTCTAGTGAAATGTTCCTGTTTCTTAATACTTTACTTAACTTCTTGAATGCTATTTTCGCCATGCCAATTCCCCTTCGGATCTCAGTGTCGCACATTCCGTCTTCTGTTAGAACACTTCCGAGGTATTTAAATTTCTATACCTGCTTGATTTTTGAGTCCCTCAACGAGATAATCCATATCAGCCAATTTATGGACACCTGATGATGACCAGAGGGTAACTGCTTGAAACGTTGTGTCTATTATAACACCTGTAATCCACCAACATGAGAACAAAAGTTCGAAATAATTCTAAGATTAAGCTCTACAGACGTTTTATAATTTTCAGGTGTAAAATTCCGAATGCAGTTCAAAAGTCTGTGCAGCAAACAAATCGCATAGAATACTGTGTTCAATATTCATTTTCTACCGCATTATTATGAATTTGTCTTCAGTTATCACTTTTCATGGTGCATTTGGTTGGTTTCATTTTGCAGTCACGCTATCGATAAGATCAGTCTACAGGAAACAATTTACCTGTACGCGTATAAACATAGATATTCATTAGCAGAAAGATCATGTAGCGTAAATATCATCAACAAAGAATATCTGGAACAGTTTTTTTAATACACCCCAAACAGTCGATGATGCCAGTAAGCTGAATGGAGCAAGTGGGAGTGAAATTGAGTGAGAATACTTTAGAAGGAACCGGTAAGCCAATCCAAAACTGGAAAGAAAGGATGAATTTCTACTCCTGTTTTGGATTGGCTTACTGGTTGGGGAGGAATGTGAACCGAACGCTCAATAAAATTATTTAATCTTATTGAGGAGAAAAAATAGTTCCAGAGTTTTGTTTGGGGTCCATAAATGTATGAAGTGAATTAGACTTTAGAGGAAACAGCGAAGCCAGTCCTAATCTCTAATTTCCAAAAACAAGAGAAAAGTGTGTATCAAACAGTAGGCTAACCTACTCCTATTATTTACGTTTTAAAAACGACATTTCTGAATTCATGTTGGCATATATTGAAAAATATCTTTTTAAAAAGATTGGGGAGACAATTTATGTAGCCAATCTCGCACTGAGACATGCATTGGTACATAAGAAATCTAGTTTGATAGCGATATGAATAGATTTTATTGAGTTTGAGATAGAGTTTGTGTTTTGTATAACGGCATATCAACCGCTTTGGGTTATTTAGTGCCAAAAAGGTGGGGTTTTAAGGTATTTTTTTACTGTTCAGTTATCGTGAGAAGGTTGATTTAATCAGATTTTAATTAAATGTTTTTTTTATTTTAGAAAACTGAAAATGTCTTCTAGTTTTGTATTCAAAAATGTTTTGCTGTAAATGGTATTTCTCCTTTAAAAATGTGTTATGGTAATAATTCTTTTTTCAAAAATATATTGTTGGCAATATTTTTCCTTCAAAAATATATTTTTTTTCTATAAAAGTCTATTTTTATTTATATACTTCTATAAAAATCTATTTTTAATTTCATAGTATTTGACGCCAGGGGGTTAAATATTTAAATTTGTGATTTGACTCTCCACAGTTTCTATCTTTCATGTCCTTTACACATTTTTTTTTCTTTTTGTGATCTCTTCTAAATTTTGTTCTGCTAACCGTTTATTTAGGCTCGTTCTCCTTTAAGTATAGTGTCCATTCAGGACGTTTATAATCATAGCTCTCCAGACTTTTTGACCTGTATAGCTGTTAATGGATTTTGTCTTTTTGTTATTTTCCGAAATTCTTTTTTTTTCATCTACTTACTCAGACATAGTTTTTTCCAGCTACAAAAATAGGCTGAAAAAATCATCAATTGATTATGAAGAAAAGATTTTTAAGCAGTGACACCTTGCATGCAAATATTTCAGCTCTTTTTATAAATAACTGCATTGTTTCCTTCCAGGTTCGAAGGTGGGCTGAAAAGTTCATATGCTGAATATGAGGGAGTGATGTTAGAGCTGTGGAATCTTACATGCATTAATTTCAAATGTTATTTATATCTGCATTGCCACGTTCTAGGTACAACTGAAGGCTGAAAATCTCATAGTCAGAAAAGCTCAGAGGCTGAATATGAGGGGGTGATGCTAGCGCTGTGGGATCTTTATTGCATTAATTCCAAAACTTCTTATTAATATCTGCATTGTTTCATTTTAGGTACGACAGTGGGCTGAAAAGCTCATAGTCAGAAAAGCTCGTAGGCTGAATATGAAGGAAGAATGCTAGAGAAGTGGAATCTTGCTTGCATTAATTTCAAATCTTTTTAATAACTACATTGTTTTTTTCTAGGTACGACAGTAGGCTGAAAGTTTCATAGGCTGACTAGGAAAGGAGGGATGCTAGAGATGTGGAATTTAATTTCAAATCTTTTTAATAACTACATTGTTTTTTTCTAGGTACGACAGTAGGCTGAAAGTTTCATAGGCTGACTAGGAAAGGAGGGATGCTAGAGATGTGGAATTTAATTTCAAATCTTTTTAATAACTACATTGTTTTTTTCTAGGTACGACAGTAGGCTGAAAGTTTCATAGGCTGACTAGGAAAGGAGGGATGCTAGAGATGTGGAATTTAATTTCAAATCTTTTTAATAACTGCATTGTTTCTTTCTAGGTACGACAATAAGCTGAAAACTTCATAGGCTGACTATGAAGGAGGGATGCTGGTGATGTGGAATCTTGCATGCATCAATTTCAAATCTTTTTAATAACTGCATTGTTTCTTTCTAGGTACGACAATAAGCTGAAAACTTCATAGGCTGACTATGAAGGAGGGATGCTGGAGATGTGGAATCTTGCATGCATCAATTTCAAATCTTTTAATAACTGTATTGTTTTTTTCTAGGTACAGCAGCAGTTTGAAAAGCTTACAGGCAGAAAGTTTAAAGTCTAACAATGAAGGATAATGTCAGAGCTGTAAAATCTTGCATTTCACATCTTCTTATTAATATCAGCTTTGTTTTTTCAAAGGAAAACATGCATCTGAGTATTTAAAATAAAATTTTTGCCCTGCTGATGATAAGAATCATCAGAAGCAGATATACCGTCATAATAACTGCGATATTTGTTCCCAATCAAGTATATTTTCAGTTGGGGAACAGATAACAGTAAAATATTAAGGAAAGTTATCAACCAGTTCAAAGCTATAGAAACACACAGCAGCCACTGAAACAAATGACTTACGTGCTGGGTAATTTTTCTGATGAAACAAGACCCCTTTCGTCAGTATTCGTGTGCTTTTTTTTGCATTTATTTTTTTTTATATCTTTTCGTAATTTGTTTACGATTTTGACATAGAAATCTCCATTAACCCAGGATATTTGTTGTGGTAGAATGGATGTCGGCTCGGAATGAGAAAACGAAAAGCCGGGTCCAAATTCTAATTGAATTCGTTGCGTTCTCTGACGCGCAACTATTCTTGGGAAAAGTATGGATCAATCCCTTCTCCCTTCACCTATGGCTCAAATAGCAGGACAAATAGGGGTCTATAGTTTTGTTTGGCAATCAGTCAACAACAGTAAGAATTTACAACCTAATGAAGGAAAAACTGTAATATAATCACTGTCTTTTCCCTTCAGCTATGAGTTAAATGGCAGGACAGTTTGGATTCTATAGCCTTGGCTGGCAACCAGTCTACCGCAGAAAGTAATGGCAAACTATTGCGGGATAATCTTCTGCCCAGTCAGCCAGGTTTCTTTAGAGACATGATCGCCCAAAGCGTGTATCACGTATAGCACTTAATTGACTGACTGAATATAATAGTTGGAAACATAACACTTCTACTGGGCATAAAATGGCGGTACGGTTTTCTATTGTTATGTAGTAACAAACTGATCCTCGAATAATAATACTTAATATAATAATGTAATATAATCTATCTCTCCTCCTTCCAGCTATGAATTAAATAACAGAACAGATTGGGTTCTAAAGCCTTGGCTGGTAATCAGTCTACCGCAGAAAGTAATGGCAACCTACTGCGGGATAATCTTCTGCCCAGTCAGCCATGTCTCTTTCGAGACATGATCGCCCAAAGCGTGTATCACGCATGGCACTTAACTGACTGAGTGACCTCCCATTAACTGTGTGACCATTTTGAAGATTAACACAGTGCAGTATATCCTAAAAAATGAGCCCGTCAAATTCTTTGCAAAACGAAATTGGCTTCATCTGGCGCAGGTGAGGAAGAATATTTCCACTTCAGTGTTTGCCTCTTAGTCTCTGTTTCAAAATGATGAACCCAACGTAAATCCCTGGTTTAGAAACATATAAAGAATCAAGCTACATCGTCCGCTAACAAAGTCTAACTTTACCGGGGTGTGATCAGCCTGCTTTACTTCTGATTAAGTTTCAGAAGAAATGACACTCACCGATCATAAACCTTCATCATACTAAGTTCTTTGTGCAGGATATTCTCTACTCTCAGGAAATATGCCAATAACATTGGGTGCTTGATATATAGCCAATCAGCTGTCATCCATCACTATGTTGTGAACACGATTGTACTCAATTGTGGAAAATGCGGAATGTGCTTACCTTGAACCATCTTCAAGAGTCAACAATCTCCTCCTAGTTTTAGCTTCACTTTTGCACTGTTGGCAAATTCCGGAGCACCATCCTCTAATATAGCAACCATACCATAAATGTCCTTGGTGTGTAAACACATTTTCTGAAGTTACTCATAAAAAACCGCAGTGCCAAAGGGTTTCTCAACAAGTTATTTTAAGTCTTTTATGAACAACCAAATATCAGTCAGTCAGTTAATTATCATAGGGGTTACACCCTTTGTGCAATCATTCCTCGAAAGAGACATGACTGACTGGGCAGAAGATTATCCTGCAGTAGGTTGCCATTACTTTCTGTGGTAGACTAGTTGCCAGCCGAGGTTATAGAACCTAATCTGTCCTATTATTTAACCCATAACTGGAGGGAAAAACGGATTATTGCCTTTCCCAAGGGTATTTGCGCGTAAGTGAATGCAAGGAATTCAACTAGAATTTGAACTTATTAATAAAACATTTCCATTTTGTATGAAAGACTAAGACTTCATTAAAAAAAATATGATTTCCAAATCGAATGAAAAACTAAACAACTGAAAATTTTATGAAAAATTAAAATTTAACATTAAAATTATTTTTTAGTTTTCTATCAATATTTATGTTAATTATATTGTTTGGACTCTTGTCCTCATCTTCATTGCCATATTCATGACGTTTCGGCCGTTTCACGCTGCAGAATATTATTCCACAGTAGATTGCCATTGCTTTCTGCTGTAAAATGGTTGCCAGCCAAGGATTTAGAACTGTCCTATTATTTAACCCATAACTGGAGGAATGAGACGAATTAATACCTTTCCCAAGGGTATTTGTGCGTAAATGAATGCAAGGAATTCAACTGGAATTCGAACTCGGCACCCCGATTAGTCGTTCAGAGTCGACATTCATTGCACCACAACGCTCATCTTCAAGTATCATTATACAGTAACATGAAAAAATACTTTATTGGGAACCAGTATCGCAGTGATGATGACGTCATATCCGTTATTGATGTTTTTTTAACAACAGGACGAACATCCTTCTATGAATTATCAGATGTTTGTTTACAAAAACAAGTCATTAAACAAGTCATGTTTTTTATCAAAAACATAAACAAGTCATTTATTAATAAGAAGATTTGAAAATAATGAAAGTACGATTTCACAACTCTAACATCGCACATTAATAGTCAGCCTATGAACTTTTCGGCGCACCATCGTTCTGGAAACAAACAATACAGTTATTAATCAGGAGTTCTGAAATTAATGCGTGTAATGTTTCACAGTTTTAGCATCACTGCCTAATATTCAGCCCAACCTCATATTTCATATTCAATCTCGGATATCACAATGCACTATATTAGCATTAAACCAGATGAAGAAAAACTGATTTATTTCTGTAGTTCTAGGCCGAAGAGCAACACAAGGTAGAGTTTTACTGAATAAGACTGTTGAAAAGAGATAAAAGTTGATCAGAATCTTGTAGAGGTTAAGATTTTAGTTATCGCGATAAAGAGCCTCCATACAAGCATATAACTTTGAAACACCGAATCAGATGCAATCGGCTATGTTAAGCAATGTTGTTCTGGTCAATACTAGAATTAGTGACTACTGGGCAATTCCAGACGCTGTTCTTCTTTTATGTGCCCTGTCCTTTCAGGACGTAGGCGAACATGCTTTCCACGTTTCCCTATCCCTGGTGGCTCTTAGCACACCTTCTCCTGTTACTCCACGCAACCCTCGTTCCGTCATCCACCTGATCAAATATGTTATCCGCTGCTTTCCCCTGTCTCTTTTTACCTCTATCTGACCTGTTAGTATCAGGTTCTCCAAGCCATCTTTCCTCATTTCATGTCCCAGGAACTTCAGCTGTCTCTTCCTGATGCTAAGTATTAATTTTCTTTTCGTTTTCTATTCTGTCCAAAACCTCATCATTGCTCACATGCTCGGTCCATGATATTCGCAGCATCCTTCTTTACAACCATATTTCAGCTGCTTCAAGTTTTTCCTTCATGTTGGAAGATATTGTCACTACCATATCGTTGAACTGACACCACATAGCAATCCATTACATTCTTCTTTGTTTCTAGCGACATTGTCCTGTTCATTAATACTTTACTCAACGTCTGGAATGATTCCTTCTCCATGCCAATTCGCCTTCGGATGTCTGTGTTGCACTTTCCGACCTCTGTTATAACATTTCCCAAGTATTTAAATTTCTGTACCTGCTTGATTTTAGTATCCCCCACCTGTATTTGGCATTTTGGGCTGTTCTTTTTGCTAATGACAATGCATTCAATTTTCTTGTAGTTTATTTGTAGTTCTTCCTTGTCACTCTTTTTAGCTAGCTTCTATAGGAGTTCTTGTAGTTTCCTTTCCATGTCTGGTATCAGCACTGTATCATCTGCGTACCATATATTGTTTAAAATTTGGCCTCCGATCACGAATCCTGGCATAATTTCTAGGGTTCTCAGAATAGTCCCTCTGTACATGTTCAAGATCTAGCAAGCCAACGATGGATGCAATTTTGCTGTTCTATTAACATAAGACCTATATATGTGAGGGTGCATTGAACTGACATCTGGAGTTGGAGAGTGTGAGGAAAAGCATCATTTCAGATCCTATTCCTCAAAGTCATGCTTCTTGGAAAAAAGTTCCCCGTATGGAACTTTTCGACCCTGCATGACACGGCGAATCTTAACTGCATGGGTCAGAACAGGTACAAGTAAAGAATGTAAAGCGTCATTTTTTTCTGTCGAATTAGTATTAGAGTAAGGAGAGAATAGAGAAGATGCATTTGCAGGAAAACGGTTTAGAGCTTAAATTAATTCATTATCCACTAGTTTACATAAACGCTTGTGATCGCTGGGAACTGGGCATTTGGCATCAATACTTTATTTCTGGTGCGTTGGGTTACAGTGGATATCGGAACGAGAAACTGGAGAGGCGAGATTAAATTCCAGTTGAATTCATTGCATTCACTTTCGCGCCAGAAAAGTATGAATCCATCGTTTCCCCCAGCTATGGATTAAATAGCGAAACAGATTTGATTCTCTTGCCTTGGTTGGTAATCTGTCTAACTCAGAAAGAAATGGCAAATTACTGCGGGACAATCTTCTGCCTCGTCAGTCACGGATAGAAAGAGACATGATCGTATATATATATATATATCCCGTATGGCACTTAACTGATTTACTGACTATTCTTTTGTAAATCAGAGCGGCAGAAGTTAGATACTTTCTGAGGCACCAAAAGATATAGTCGTTTCCTCTATAGCACTGCGTCTTATACAGGATGTCCATAAAGTTTGTATTTGCGATAGAAATAATTTGTAAAAAGGATTAGAAACAAGTAAATCTATATTTTTTAAGGTTTTATTGAAATTTTATTTAAGTTTCCACATATTCTCCATCATAAGCTATACAAAATGTAATACAACTTTTCAGTTCACGGAAAATATTTGCCAACAGATTTACAGTATTGTCTGAAATCACATTAGTTACTTTAGCTTTCAAATCTTCTAATGAACTAAGTTTAATTGCATACACAATTGTTTTCACAAGTTCCCATAAAAACCTAATAGAGTCAAGTCTGGCGAACGCGGAGGCCAATTAAATGGTCCATCCATTCTGACCAATATGTTTACATATCTAAAAATTGTTGCAAATTTTGTGCTAAAGAATTATAACTAAACTTAAAGTACATTAAAGTTTATAACATCTTTTACAGGTTATTTTTTCTCGCAAATACAAATTAATTTATGTATTTTTTTTAAAGTATACATAGACTTTATGGATACTGTGTATATAAGTTCCTCTTGATATATAGGGGTGAACTGGTGACCCAGTAGACGTTCAAAGGGAACCGATATAGATAGATATCTGGTGTTCAAGATAAAGCTTAAGAATAGGCATTTGATTGTAGAATTTCTGTTGTATCTGAGACTGATCACTGTGAGGTAAAAATACACAGGAAAAAATTCAAAAAAGCTAACGTGTTACAACGCAAATGTAGCGGCATTTTTCAGCTTAGATATAAGAAAGAACAACGAGAACACAGAAGGAACACAAAACAACACAAAAAATAGGAACCAATAAAAAGGAAACGTTTAAAAAATCATGAGAAACAAAAGTGGCAGCCATTCAAATGTTTCTCCCCTGTGTATAATCTTTTGAGATAGTCAGTTAGATGAAAAATTAATCTCCCACAAAATATAGTCCAGTAATTATGGAATTTCGGGAGACGTTTCGGCGCCAAGAAACCGGGTAAAATGCCAAAAGAATTGTGTAAGACATACAAACATACATACATACACACATGAACATACATACACGCATGCACATAAATACACAAAAATACACCGAATGAAAAATATATTAATGGATACACACAGCAAAATAGAAGTACATTATTTATAAACAATTACACAAGCAATTGCAAACTCTTACACAATCACAAATTCAAGCAAAAGTAGATATATAAGAGCGTGTGTATATGTGTATATATGGGTAGTACACACATAACCATGAATACACATACACAGAAACACATACACACATACACACACACATATATATAGTGTATCGAGGCAGCAAATAATTTTCTAAACATATACTGTTAAATATAAGAGACAATGAATGTCTATTATTTTTAATAATGAGCCGTTTTAAACGTCGTATTTTGGCTTTAATTTCAGTTGAAAATACAGAGAAAAATTCTCTAACATTTGGATAATTTTTTATTAAGTGTGTTCTAAGCTTTCGGCTCACATGAGCCATCTTCAGAGAGGTTATTAAGACAGTAGCATAATAACATCCACCCTCAGCGACGATTTCATTTTTTGTTGACATAAAACTCCGTTTAGGCAAAGGCAATAGTTACCAAAATAACAAAAGCAATTCACAAATTTGCGATGCGGTTCTATGACGTCACACCGCGTGATAGCGCGAAATGACAACAGAACCATGTATTCAAATGCGATTTAATGTATATATATATATATATATATATATATATATATATATATATATCGGTGAAGAAGACTTAAGGTTTTACTCTTTTGAGTGCCCCGCTATTTATATTAATATAAACAGGCCACAATATAATAAATATTACAGAGCTAAATATAATTATAGAGTTATGAATTAATTGTACATTGCGACACGGAAATTTCTATGTTTCGAGATAGATTCTCTTCATCAGGCAATGTTTAATGTTGGTTGCCCAAATTATTTACATTTAAATTTTAAATGCAAATTATGGCTTAGAGGTAGAATCGATGACTGACGCCGAGTCGGTTGGGTTTCAATCCTGGGTAAAAGCAATCAGATGTCTTACCATACTTATGAGCTGTGATATAGCGAAACAGATCTGTCTGCGGATGACTATATATATATGTGTGTGTGCGTATGTGTGTTACTATTATATAGAATTCGAACTAATGTTGGAAATTAAGACATACCAGGTTTTTAATGGAAACCAATATTGCCGTTGTGGTTTTGATTTTCCCCAAGAGATTAAAGCTAAACGCTGTTGCAGTAAATAAGATTTTCAATATTTCTCATACACACACACACACACACACACATATATATATATATATATATACACTAACATATATATATATATATATGTTTTCTTTTTGAAAATGAGTGTCATTTGGTAACAGAAATTTATCGTAAATAATCAGGCCGGTAGAAATAAATATATAATACTGTTTGATTATAACCAGAATATCTACTTAACTACAAGTATCGATCAAAAATAATGTTCAAACACATCATTTCAAATTGTTAATTTGTTTATAACCATTTCATTAATCTTCGTTAATTTCCGTATATATATATATATATATATATATATGTAAACTTGTCGTTATACTCATTTCGAAAAAGCCTTCGAGTACATACCGTGAAGGAAAAAAATGGTAATAAAAAAGAACGAGCTAAGCACTTAAGCATTAGTCAAAGTACGTAGTCCAAAAAAAAAACCCCGAGACGAGTAACCTAAATCAAAAGCGCTCAATACGCAAGTAGAGCAAACTAAGTAAATAACTAACCTAGAGAGGCAATATATATATATATATATATATATATATATTAAGTAAATAACTTACCTAGAGAGCCAACGAACCTACCAAGGTTTCACAAAATTGGATCTTCAGGGAATGTTGGCTAAAAGATCCAATTTGATGAAACCTTGGTAGATTCGTTCTCTATCTAGGTTAGTTATTTACTATATATATATATACTATCCAAAACACTGTCTTTTTGACCGATCAAAAAACTGGATATCATAGATTTGTGTTGCAATTTGGAAAAAACTTCTTTACTTCATTGAATTCGGGAATACCTCTCCAAAAAGAGCAACTACCACAAAATATTTAGCACTAATAACAAAGCACACACAAAACCACATAAATTTACACACGAGAGTCGATTGAACAGAAGAAATCATAAGATCAATTCGTCTATGAAGTGTCAGGAGCCATCAGAACAATGTTTGACCAAACAACCTCCACCAAATTAACAACAACCTCACAAAACAAGAATGAAAATCATAAAATCCCTAAAAACAAACAAAAACATAATCACCAAACAAGCCGACAAGTGTGGTTTAATTGCCGAGGAGGAAATACATCGCTGAAGCAGAAAATGTGGTAAAAAATCAACAGCTTTTAAGAAATAATTACCCATGCTTTATTATTTTTTAACCCTCTAGGGCTATTCGTATCATATTTGATACAGTATGAAAACAAGCCTTGAAAGAAATATTTTCCTGAAAAATTTTTTAAGAGAAATATTTTATAAATTTCAAATGAAAGCAGTACTGACTGCTCAGTCAATGAATACCAAATGTTTCCTTATAGGGAAATACTGTATCAAATATGATACGAATAGCCCTAGAGGGTTAATAGATAGATAGATAGATAGATAGATAGATAAACAGACTGAGATTAACCCTCTAGGGCCATTCGTATCATATTTTATACAGTATGAAAACAAGCCTTGAAAGAAATATTTTCCTGAAAATTTTTTTTAGAGAAATATTTTATAAATTTCAAATGAAAGCAGTACTGACTGCTCAGTCAATGAATACCAAATGTTTCCTTATAGGGAAATACCAAATGTTTCCTTATAGGGAAATAATGTATCAAATATGATACGAATGGCCCTAGAGGGTTAATCATTTCACCCCCCCATCATTTAATCATTTACTATCACTCGTGTGCAGGGGGTTATATAGGCGAAAGCGAAGAGAAATAGGGGTTAGTTATAGGAAATGTCAGGATGAGTGTAACAGACGGCTGAAAATACAGAGAATGGGTTGATTAGATGGAGAAAAGAACTTGAGAGAATGGATGCGAGTTAGTGAGATAGAAGATGTCTATTGTTCTTACATTTAAATTCCTGGAGAATGTAGCTGTCGGGGAAGCAAGTATATGGAAGGGAATTCCACATGCCAGAAGTGAGTGAAAAGGATCTGTAGATTAGAAATTGCTTTCACTAAACATTTTATATCAGAACTCCACGCGTTATTTAGCCATTTAGACAAAAGTATACAAGCATAAATTAAGGCATTAGTCTCAAGAAAAACGTAGACCGGCCACAGTCGGTTATCTGTGCAGGGCCCGGAAGTTCTTTCCGTCTGAAGCTATTCTGCACATATATAAATCTACCATCCGCCCGTGTAATGAATAGTGCTTCCACATCTGGTCGTTTGCACTTGCTATTCTCCTCGGAGTTCTTGACACAATACAACGGAGATTCTGTAATGTGATCGAGACCGACTTGGCTGACCGCCTGCAGTCACTCTCTCACCGTCGTAACGTGGCTTCCCTGTGCCTTTTCTATAAATACTTTCACGGTTTCTGCTCCGATGAACTTAGATTACTGGTGGCCCCTAGGTACGAATTTGCACGAGATACTAGATTAGAAACTAGGTTCCACCCTTTTACAATGAAACCGATAAAATGTAACCGCAATTTCTACTCCAACAGCTTCTTTTCTCGCACTTCCCGCCTGTGGAATTCCCTTCCGCATACTTGCTTCCCCGACAGCTACAATCTCCAGGAGTTTAAATGTAAGGTCAATAGACACCTCCTAACATACTAACTCGCACCCATTCTCTCAAACACTCTTCCTATGTACCTGCTTACTCGTTTATCACCCTCCTTCTGACATTACCTACATCTGATCGCTCTCTCAGCACCTTCCCCTATGTAACCTCCTGCACTATAGCGGCAGTGGAGTGCTTGTGGTGAAATGATTAAAAAAAAACATTCTAAACTATCCCTAAATAAGAGAAATGAACAAAAGTAATCACAATTACAAGAACGAACCTCTCAATAGAGAACATCAAGTGTGACCCATGTAAGGTGGAAGATCTGAGAGCGCTACTACCGAAAATTCCGTATTTTTTCAAGGTCAGCTGTTAACAAAGATGGATCACTTTTTCAGGAGAGACAATATTTTTCTCCAGAATCTATCTATCTTCTTCTTCTATGTGCCCTGCCCTTTCAGAACGTAGGCGATCATGGTTCTCCACGTCTCCCTATCCTTGTTAGTATGTTTTCTCCTGTTACACCTCGCAACCCCGTTCCGTCATCCACCTGATCAGGCCCTGCAAATATGTTATCCGCTGCCTTCCCCTGTCTCTTTTCCCCTCTATCTGGTCTGTCAGTATCAGATTATCCAAGCCCTCCTTCCTCATTGCATGTCCCAGGAGCTTCAGTTGTCTCTTCTTGATGCTCACTATTAATTTCCTTTTCGTTGCCATTCTTTCCATCTCATCATTGTTCACATGTTCGCTCCATGATATTCTCAGCATCCTTCTGTAGAACCACATTTCAGTTGCTTCAAGTTTTTCCTTCATCTTTGATGATATTGTCCAGCATCCCCTGCCATATTGAAGAACTGACGACACATAGCAATCCAGTACTTTCTTGCTTGTTTCTAGCGAAATTGTCCTGTTTCCTAATATTTTACTCAACTTCTGGAATGCTTCTTTCGCCATGCCAATTCGCCTTCGGATCTCCGTGGCGCACTTTCCCTCTTCTGTTATAACACTTCCCAGGTATTTAAAATTTTGTACCTGATTGATTCTAGTATTCCCGACCTGTATTTGGCATATTGGGCGGACGGGAATGAAATCACTTCACGCAAGCATATACAGACGTATACACACACATATATCAGGTACCTCATAAAGATTGGACCGTATATTACAAAATATTAGTTAAGAAGCGCCGGAGGTGAGGTGTTGAATATTATGTTAATCAGCTGACACATTTCATATTTTTATTATCTTATATATAAGAAGAAGAATTAAAGACAGAGGACAAAAGTAAATTGCTATTTGTTGGCTCTTAGCACGCCCTCTTCTGTTACACCATGCAACCTTCATTCCATCATCCACCTGATTAGGTCCTTCAAATATGTTTTCCGTGGCTTTCCCCTGTCACTTTTTCCCTCTATCTGGCCTGTTAGTATCAAGTTCTCCAAGATCTCCTTCCTCATTGTATGTCCCAGGAACTTTAGCTGTCTCTTCGTGATGCTCAATATTAATTTCCTTTTTGTTTCTATCCTTTGCAAAACTTCATCATTGATCATCTGCTCGATCCATGATCCAGTTTTCCCTTCATCTTAGATGATATTGTCCAGTATTCACTGCCATATTGAAGGACGGACAGCACGTAGCAATCCAGTACTATCTTCTTTGTTTCTAGCGAAATTGTCCTGTTTCTTAATACTTTACTGAACTTCTGAAATGTTTCCTTCGCCATGCCAATTCGCCTTCGGATCTCTGTGTTGCATTTCCGTCTTTTGTTAGAACACCTCCTAGGTATTTAAAATTTTGTACCTGTTTGATTCTAGTATCCCCGACCTGTATTTGGCATATTGGGCTGACGTGAATAAAATTACTTCAGGCACGCATATACAGACGTATACACACACATATATCAGAAACCTTATGACGATTGGTTATTTCAAGTTTTTTCCTCATTTTCGGTGATATTGTCCAGCATTCACTGCTGTATTGAAGAGCGGACATCACATAGTAATGTAACACTCTTTTCTTTGTTTCTAGTGAAATCTTCCTCCTAGTATTTTATTCAGCTCCTGGAACGCGTCCTTCGCCGTGGCAATTCGCTTTCGGATCTCTGTGTCGCACTTTCCATCTCCTGTTAGAACACTTCCTAGGTACTTATGATTTTTCACGAATCTTTCCTACATATCTAAATTCAACCGTTCGTCCCAAGATTAGAATATTACTGCCACATTTGGACCGGTGCTTCTACTATATATTTTGCCCTTTTTGATACGTTCCAAAAAAGATATTGGTTTGATATAGTTTTAGTCACTTGCCCAGCGCCGTCAGGTTACCTTTCTGTGCGATTTTTATAAATAATCTTAGCGGAATCGTTCGGAAAAGCTCTTCGCTTTGTTACCAAGGTTTTACTAATATATACGCAATACTAGATTGGGGTCGATAAATCACCGATTTACCGTTAAGCTGGTTAGGCGTAGCCGTAACTTAGAAGCTAACGGTTTCATCTCTCGCACTTTTCGCCTGTGGAATTCCCTTCCGGCTCCATACGTTCCAGCCATCTTTAACCTTCACAAATATAAATGCAATTTTAATCGCTATCTACTTATCTTCTGATTACTCTCTTCTCTTTCTGCTCACTGTTAATATTTTAGTTCTTAATTCTGTTACAACCGGTAACATCATATGTTTTAGTCGCTTTACTGCCTTGCATGGGTTAATATCGATTAATATATACATATATACAATTATAACGTTCGCTATCTTGAAAAATGTATATATTCATATAGATTATATTTGTGTCTATTTGGAATAGGATGTGCGTTGTGGTGCAGTCTATATCTAGTCGGGACGAGAAATCGAGGCGCCGAGTTCGAATTCCAGTTGAATTCCTTGCATTCACTTACGATCAAATACCGTTGGGAAAGGCATTAATCCTTCTCTTCCCTCCAGTTATGGGTTAAATAACAGGACATATTGAATTCTATAGCCTTTGCTGGCAACCATTCTACCGCAGAAATCAATGGCAACCTACTGCAGGATAATCTTCTACCCAGTCAGTCATGTCTCTTTCGAGACATGATGGCCCAAAGCGTATATCACTTATATGGCACTTAACTTACTCACTGAATATAATAGTTTGAAGCAATTAAAACTTCTACTGGGCATAAAGTGGGGGATCGATTTTATATTGTTATGAAATAACAAACTGATCCCCCAATAATTATACTTAATGTAATATAATCTATCTCTTTTCCTCGAGTTATGGGTTAAATAACAGGACAGATTGGATTCTATAGCCTTGGCTGGCAACAAGTCTACCGAAAAAGGCAATGGCAACCTACTGCGGCATAATCTTCTGCTCATTCAGTCATGTCTCTTTCAAGACATCATGGCCCAAAGCGTATATCACTTACATGGCACTTAAATGACTGACTGACAATTTCGAATAATTTGAAGAAGAGAAAGATTTAAAAGTCAAAATTTTCGAATACGCCCTGTGTTCTTTTTCAATGAAACCATGAATAAACAAAGACACGAGACTTACTCATTTGGTGAATATTGTTGTCTTGAGGTCTCTCTGGGGAAACCTAAACCCTTGTTGAATTCTTTAGTTTGTGATTTTATGTGTTAGAATATATGACTCCAATTTGTGTCTTTCTTGTTAGCTGTTAAATAAAGCCTCTAAAAGTACGTATCTTACGCCATCGACTCTGTGAAACTGCTGGTGGATGTGTACAGCGAAAGGAAGGTTCTTCTTGGCCCAGCTGCTTTTTTTTAATTTGTCTTTAGTTATTGAACCGAAGACAATTCCATTCCATTTTCACCACCATAATTCCTTTTTTGTTTGCATTATTAACAGAAAAGTAAATCTATAAAATTTGAAATGTGACACAATTCACAGCCGGTGGTTTAAATACTACTTGTTTGGCGTGGGGGTTGACATTGCTATCAGTGATGATATGCCTACAGATCGGTCATCGGGCTTTATTACAGTTGATATTCTCCTGGTAAGGTGGTGAATCATCTATGTCGGATGGCGGTAAGTTTGTGCGTAGATTGGAGAATGAAGGCTTAGCATAAATCGGTTCTCACTGAATTTTTTTTAATTGTTTGGTCGATTTTTAAATCCTTTGAATCTTTTGTTAACATATGGGCAAGTTTGTAAATATTGAGATTAAAATAATTAAATAAAAAACATGTAACTTCTGGAATTTTTTTTTTGTTTCATATATTAGAATATTATCTTCATTTAGTTTATCAGCCTTAGTGATTGATTTTAACTGACTGAATAAATTGTCCTATGCGTTTTGTGGTAATTCCCCATTTTATGAACAGCGTAATGGGATTATTGGTCTCGGCCGTGTGGACCTGGCCGTTTGGGAGCCGGTTGACAGTTGGGCCCGGCCGTTTGAGCGCCGGTTGACAGTTGGGCCCGTCCGCTTGGGAGCCGGTTGACAGTTGGGCCCGGCCACTTGGGAGCCGGTTGACAGTTGGGCCGGGCCGTCTGAGCGCCGGTTGACAGTTGGGCCCGTCCGCTTGGGAGCCGGTTGACAGTTGGGCCCGGCCGTTTGAGCGCCGGTTGACAGTTGGGCCCGGCCACTTGGGAGCCGGTTGACAGTTGGGCCCGTCCGCTTGGGAGCCTGTTGACAGTTGGGCCCGGCCGTTTGAGCGCCGGTTGACAGTTGGGCCCGTCCGCTTGGGAGCCGGTTGACAGTTGGGCCCGGCCGTTTGAGCGCCGGTTGACAGTTGGGCCCGTCCGCTTGGGAGCCGGTTGACAGTTGGGCCTGGTCGTTTGAGGGCCGGTTGACAGTTGGGCCCGGCCATTTGAGCGCCGATTGACAGTTAGGCCCTGCCGTTTGGGCGCCGGTTGACAGTTAGGCCCGGCTGTTTGGGCGCCGGTTGACAGTTAAGCCCGGCCTTTTGGGCTCGAGCTGATTTAGGAAAAGTTATAAATTCAAAACCATTCAAGCTCTCCAGCTTTTGTATGAAACCTCGCTTTGCACCGATCTTTTTTTTTAACTCAACTTATGCTAAGAAATGACTGACTCAACTCAGACCTCAGACAAATCTAAACTTATATATAAATGGAACTTTGTCTGTGTGTGTATGTTTGTGTGTATGTGCGTGTATGTGTCCGTTACCTATAGACTCCGAAACGGCTGAACCGAATTTCTTAAAAATTTACACAGTTGTACTTTTAGCTTCTGAGAGTGTTCTTAACTAGGTTTTGTGTCGCGGTACCCCCGATAAATATCGAAAATCGATAATCGAATAAATCGGGTTATGGAAAGAGTGGTCCGATTTTAATCAAATTTGATACACTCATAGACAGAGAGATAAGAAACGATATTCAGAAGTTTCAACGTTGCAGTTCTTACAATAGTGCAGAAAATCGATAATATATATATATATATATATATAAGGCAAGATGTTTGTGTGTGTCTGTTTATTTGTCTGTATGTTCTTTATACAAACCCACAATTTTTATCTGATTCTCACCAAACTTAACACAAATATTCTTTAGGCTGCGTTTGAGCTCCAGGACCATGGATTAGTTTTAAAGCTTTTATTACACCCGAGCAACGCCGGGCTATACTGCTAGTTTATAACTAAAAGAATGTTATTACGATTAATAAATAAAATAATATTTATAAATTAAGAAAATTGTTTTGGCGCCAGAACAGCTATCGCCAAATAGGCTAGCGCCAAATCACCCATGCCTAAATGGCCACACACAAAAGAATGCGCCAAAACCTACCCTATTCTATGAAGAAATACGTTTTACGCGTAAACATCCTTCTTTTTCAGGACGTAGGTTATCATGGCTTTCCACGTCTCCCTATTTCTGGTGGCTCTTAGCAAACCTTCTCCTGTTGCACCAAGCAAACCTTGTTCTATCATCCATCAGATTAGGTCAGTATTAATTTCCTTTTGGCTTCCATCATTTCCAAAACCTCATCATTGCTCACATGCTCGATCCATGATATTCGCAGCATTCTTCAGTAGAACCATATTTCTGTTGCTTCAAGTTTTTCCTTCATCTTTGATGATATTGTCCAGCATTCGCTGCCATATTGAAGAACTGACAACACATAGCAATCCAGTACTTTCTTCTTTGTTTTTAGCGAAATTATCCTGTTTCTTAATACTTTACTCAACTTCTGGAATGCTTCCTTGTGCTTTTGGATCTCAGGAATATAAATGTATAGAAACTGCTGTGACCACATATTGAGGGATCAGTTTATATATTGATTGTAATATGGAATAGACCCCCACTTCATATCCAGTATGCTTTTGTAGAATTACATTTCAGCTGCTTCAAGTTTTTCCTTCATCTTCGAAGATATAGTCCAACATTCACTGCCATATTGAAGAAACGACATCACATAGCAATCCAGTACTTTCTTCTTTCTTTTTAGCGAAATTGTCCTGTTTCTTAATACTTTGCTAAACTTCTGGAATGCTTCTTCCACCATGCCAGTTCGACTTTGGATCTATGTGTGGCACTTACCGTCTTCTAGCCATAGATTATTGATATTTTTGGTTGGTCGGGGGGGCAGTTATTGACATTTAGGTAGCAATGAACATCTGACAGTTTAATTTATAGTATAGTGGTGATATGGTTATTATTTAGACGTACCTGTAGATCTAGAAACGAATTAGATGTGATGAAATATTCCATTCAGAATTTGATGGTGTGGCGGAAATAATTAAATTGTTTATTGAGGTCTTGGAGACTGTTCTCTTCGTGAAGGTATTCGGTATTATAGAGGTGCTTAGATGGAGACGTTTTGGCACCAAGAAACCGGGTAAAGTGCCAGAAGAATTCTGTAAGATAGACATGCACACACATATGCACATACACATACAAAAATACACACAGCAAAATAAAAGTATACAATTTATAAACAAATTACACAAGCAATTGCAAACTTTTACACAATCACAAGTTCAGGCATATTTATATATATAAGAGTGTCTGTATATGTGTATTAATGGGTTATATACACATAGCCATATATAGACATACACAGAAACACACACACACTCAAACACACACACACAGACACACACATATATATATATTTTTATAAACATATACTGTTAAATATAAGAGACAATGAATGTCTATTATGTTTAATCATGAGCCGTTCTAAACGTCGTATTTTGGCTTTAATTTCAGTTGAAAATAAAGACAAAAATTCTCCAACATTTGGATACTTTTTTATTAATGTGGTTCTAAGCTTTCGGCTGAAATGAGCAATCTTCAGAGAGGTTACAAGGACGTTAACATAAAAACATCCACCATCAGTTACGATTTTATCATGTGGACATAAAACTTTGCTAATATTTGATATAATACTTTGCTTTTGGCTCATGTGAGCCGAAAGCTTAGAACGAACTGAATAAAAAATTATCCAAATGTTGGAGAATGTTTGTCTTTATTTTCTCCTGAAATTAAATCCAAAATACGATGTTTGAAACGGCTCAAGATAAAACGTAATAGACATTCATTGTCTCTTATATTTAACGGTATACGTTTAGAAAGATATCATATATGTGAATGTGTTATTGTAGAGGCATCTACTTGTTCCACGGCATCCATGAATATATTCGCATAGCTGGGGGTTATTTTCGTTCTTATCACTGTGATGAAAATGGTACCTGTTGAATTTAAAACTGTTGTGCACGTGTATAAATTGCATAATGTTGTTGATGTCTTGTGTCGTATTCCAGGAAACCATCTAGTCCTTAAAAATTCTTACAGGCTTTTATTCCCTTTTCTTGAGAGGTGTTAAAATATAGGTCACTAGAATTTAATCGTATATTAAATTATGTGTATTTTTCAAATTACTTAAGAAATGGGTAGTGTCTTTCAAATACTTTGGAATTGTGGGTAGTAAAGCAATCAGATCGTTCATCTTGCTTAGGTCACTGTTGTGGTTATCTATTGAGTGGTACAGTACTGTGTAAAAGTCTTTGGACAAGAAATATTTTATCTTTTATGAGGCATCAAAATAAAGTTTAAAATCGCCCCTGTCCTAATACTTTTGCACACTACCGGTAGTGTGCAAAAGTATTAGGACAGGGGCGTTTTTCCTAAAAAACTCACTGAAATTCAAATACAGGGTGAAAAGCTAAACATTTGTAAGAATTATTTAGCTAAGAAGAAAGAGGAAGGAAGGCTTAGGAATTTGAATTGGCCCCTATAAAGCCTGATCTCAATCCTACTGAACATCTATGGGATATTTTGAATTAAAAAAATGATAAATCTAATGTTACTTTGCAAGACACACTTTGGGAACTAATACAAGCTGCTCGGCAGGTGATACCATTCGATATATTGAAGAAGCTTGTGATGTCAATGTCTGACAGAATGAAGACTGTGATCAAAGCAAAAAGCTATTTTACTAAATATTAAATTTATTTTTTAACAAGTATTTTTTGTTAAAGCATTTTTTGAGTAAATCAAATAAAATTACTTTAATTAAATTGTTTATTTTCTGTCAATATGCCTCATTAAAGATAAAATAGTTTTTGTCCTGATACTTTTGCACAGTAGTGTAGGTGGTCGTGTTTATGTTTACTTTTGTAAGTTTATGTAATTTAGGGATTGTGTAGAATGTACATGATCTTCTGTGACTAAGGCCTTAATTTCTGTTTCTATACTTTTGTTTATATTGCTAATTAATGTGTGTTCTGTTAAAAGAGTTCGTGGAAAGAGAAGTTCGAAAGAGAAAACTATTAGCATAGAAATTACAACTTCATCTATCTAGCTCAACTGTAAATCGATGGGGTTTCGAATCCAGTCTATTTATTATTCTTCATTTATTGTGTTCCTTCTGGACGTAGGTGGTCATGGACTTCTACTTGGCTCTGTCTCTTTTTGCTCTCAAAATTCATCCTCCACCATCCATTTGCTCAGGCTTATCAAGTATGTCACGCGCTGCTTTCCTCTGTCTCTCTTTCCTTCTATCCATCCTGTGAGTATTAAATTCTCAAGCCCCTCTTTCCTCGTTACATATCCCAGAAAAATTATGTCTCTTCCTTATGTTACGTATGAGTTTTCTTCTTGTTTCCATCTTCGCCAATGTCACGTGCTCAGTCTATGATATCCCAAGAATCTTTCTGTAAAACCACATTTCTGCTGCCTCAAGCCTCTCCTTCATCCCGGAGGAGATTGTCCAACATTCACTGCTATACTGAAGAAGACATGTCGCATAGCAATCCAGCACACTCTTCTTTGTTTCCAATGAGATTTTCCTGTCTTTCAGTGCTCTCTGGTTAGCTTTTGAAATGCGCCCGAGTTCATGCCTTGCGCTTTTGCATCTCAACATTACACTTTCTACCGATCACATCACGTTCCCCAGATATTTAAATTTCTTTACTTGTTATATTTTAGTTTCCCTAGCGGTGGAAAGTGATAAAAAAGTACTACAAATAAACTTTAAGAAAACTGAATGCATGGTCATCAGCAAAAGGTGCAACCCAAAATGCCAAATACAGGTGGGGGATACCAGAATCAAGCAAGTACAAAAATTTAAAGACCTAGGACGTGTTCTAACAGGAGATGGAAAGGTCGACACAGAGATCCGAAAGTCAATTGGCATGGCAAAGAACGCGTTCCAGAAGCTGAGTAAAGTACTAAGACACTAGAAACAAAAAAAGCATGCTGGATTGCTATGTGATGTCTGTTCTTCAATACGGTAGTGAATGCTGGACAATATCATCGAAAATGAGGACAAAACTGGAAGCAGCGAAAATGTGGTTCTACAGAAGAATGCTGCGGATATCGTGGACTGAGCATGCAAGCAACGATGAGGTGTTGGAAAGAATGGCAACAGAAAGGAAATTAATACTGAGCATCAGGAAGAGACAACTGAAGTTCCTGGGACATGCAATGAAGAAGGACACCTGATACTGACTGGCCAGATAGAAGGAAAAAGAGACAGAGGAAGGCAGCGGATAACATATTTGCAGGGCCTGATCAGGTGGATGACGGAACGGGGGTTGCGGGGTGTAACAGGAGCAAACATACTAAGAGCCACAAGGGATAGGGAGACGTGGAGAACGATGATCGCTTACGTCCTGAAGGGACAGGGCACATAGAAGAAGAAGAAGAAGAAGAAGAAGAAGAAGAACCTGTATTTGGCATTTTGAGGTCTAGGTACCGCTGCAACTAGCTCATCCCAACACTTACTTTGAAAGTAGAAAAGGCACAGAGAGACGTACCCACTGTGGTCGGAAAACGACTTGGGTATGCAACTGAGATGCATGAAGTGATTTAGTCAGGTGCTCATCTACGCAGCAATTCTACTACCACCACCGATCATATCAGTTTGATAGTAATATTGATGTGCGTGAGAAGAGGCAAAAGGGTTTTACACAACCGTTTATATATGAGTGAAGCAAAAGTTTTCAGTCTTTTTTGACAACATCCTTAATTTATATGAATTGGTAACATCATTATTCTGTTGTAAAAGTACTTTCACTTTTTTATTGACGTTACATCAACTTTCTCCTAAACTGATGTCTCCGTAATAATAAAAATAATGATGGATGTGAAGCGTTTAAAAGATGATGACGTATTGAATAGACTGAGAGAAAGAGAGGAAGAATAGTAAAATGGAGGAAGAAAAGTCGAAATATTTAAAGAAGGGTCTGAATAATGGTGAAGAACTGAATGAAATGAAAGAATGAAAATAGGAAGAGTTGACCAAAGTCAAAGCAGAACGAAAACATGTGTGAAACATGGATGTGAAACATGTATGTGAAATATGAAGAAGAAAAATATAACCACACAATTGAAATGTATGAATTTTTTTTTTAATCATTTCACCCCGAGCAATGCGGAAACACCACTGATGTGCAGGGGGTTACATAAATGTATAAAGATTAATTAAAAAAGAGTGAGGAGTACAAGCTAGTTAGAAAGGAACAATAGAAAGCTGAGAAAGCAGGTGCGATGACAGATACATAGGTGGAGAGAAAGGGAAGGTTATACAGGGGAGGGGAGAGAGCTAGAGTCCAGTGATTAGTAGATGAGTATTAACTTTGAATTTAAATTTCTGGAGGTTGTAGCCTGTCAGGAAAGCAAGAATACGGGAGTGAGTTCCACGAGCGGGAAGTGCGAGAGAGGAAACTGCAGGAGTAGAATTGTCGTCTGCATTTGGCTAACCTGACTATGAATGGGTGGGACCCAGTTGCCAGTCTGGTTGCACGGGTAAACACCTGTTGAGGAGGAATCAGTGACTTAAGCTCATCCGAGCAGAAGCCATGAAAGTATTTATAGAAGAGACAGAGAGAGGCCACATTTCAACGATGGGAAAGTGGCTGCAGTCGAGTCGCCAGATCAGTACCTATCACATTACAGACTCTCCTTTGTAGCTTGTCAAGAACACTGAGGAGAACGGCAGGGGCACCTGACCATAAATAGCAGCAGTACTCCATGCACGGACGGATGGTTGACTTGTATATATGCAGGATGGATACAGGTGGAAAAAACATCCTGGATCGACATAGTGACCCAATCTTCTTAGCAGTAGATTTTGCTATGGATTCAATATAGTGCTTCCATTTGAGGTCTGAGGACAGGGTAAGTCCGAGGAGGCGTAGTGTATTACTCTCAGGGAGAATCACCTGGTCTATGCTTATGGGAGGCAGAAGAGGTTGCCTGTAATGGTTGATAGACAACAGCTTGGTCTTAGATGAATTGAAGTTGACAAGCCACTTCTTGCCCCAGTTCACCACAGAGTGTAGATCCCGCTCAAGGTCAGCAGCGAGATTATGTCTGTCCGCCACGACAGGTTTCTTACTGGAGCGGGAGTGTATTGTAGTGTCATCTGCGTAGATGCCTACTTGGGACTTGATCTCATCTGGGAGGTCGTTGATGAAAATAAGGAAAAACTAGAAAGGATAAAAAAGAAGAAAATGTAGAAATATTCTTTTTTTATCAGTATCACCCTACGCAAGGCAGTAAAGCCACTAAGACACAAGAGATTACTGAATAATGAAGAAGATAAAAAAGAGTAAACTGAACGAATTCAGAAAAGAAATGGATGATAATTGTGAATGAAATGAATGAAATTGTGAATGAAATGAATGAAATTGTGAATGAAATGAATGAAATTGTGAATGAAATGAATGAAATTGTTTCAATAAAATATCCTACACCCCACTTTCTCCATGTGGACTTACTAATACAGAGAACTATATATAGTAATCCCCGCATTCACCAGCGTCTTGCTTTGGGGATTAGTAGTGTCTTATTAATCTCCGTGTATCTACTTATTGTACCCTCTATTGCAATAACCCTCTCTTCTTTCCATCTAATATCGTGTTGGTTGTTTTTTACTTCCGGGTAACAACCTTGTATATTGTAACACTTTCTCCACGATACAACAGAAGTATTTTTAAATCGAAAACGAAGAAAGGAGAAAAAAATATTGAATAAGTGAAAAAATAAAATAAAATGAAAGCACTGAACAAAACGTTAGACAATAACAGCCAGACTTGAATAAACTGTAAAAAAAAAAGAAGAAAAAACAAGCAGAAAGAAGTGAAAGAAAAGGATGAATCTTTGAGTGAATGATCAGATAGAAGAAGATGAAGAATTGGAAGAAGGTAAAACGAACAGAGAATGAAATGAAAAAGCCAATAAAACAAAACAAAAAAAAAAGAGTTCAACGAAGTGAAAGAAAAACGAAAACGTAATTAATAAAAGAAATCCAGAGAAATCTGAATCAATTCCGTGAAGGATTTGAATAAAATAAATCAAGGATTTAAAAATGTAAAATGTGGATTTTCAGCGTGTGCTAAGTTTCTCATACAACGTTCTAGAAAATCGATCCCGCAAAACGGTTTGTTTTTCATTCATTTCCTACATTTTTTGAAAATAAAAAAGGCAATAACTCGCCATTGTCTTTTACTCGAACCCAAATGAGCGTATAATATGGGGGATCGATTTGCTAGAACGTTGTATGAGAAATTGAGCACCCCTCGAATTTTTTTAAATATTGAATTTTTTCAAAATTCTTTTTTCAAATCTGAAAGTTTAGGATCTAATCGATAAGGAAGAATTAAAAAAGTTACAGAAAAATTACAAGCCAAAGAATTACAGGTGGTGGGGTGCCTGTTGTACAGGTCTGCCAAGAATAATTGAAAGAGGTAAAAATGAAAAGAGAATAATATAAAAATTCAAGAGAAAAAAAAACTGAAAATCCTTAAGAAAAAAAGAAAATTTAATATTTATATGTATTAAAATAAAAAGGATATGAAATTATTGTATGACAGAAGGAAGTGAATAAAGTGACCGAAAGGGAAAGAATTTGAAAAACAGAAATTATCTAAAGATTACATATATAAAAGGCAATCGGTGAGTCTGTATGTGACTGTTCCCTATTCACGCCTACATTTTTTAAGTTACGCCATTCAAACTTTCTACAAACACATATCTACAGGGAAGCCAGGTCGATACACACTTTTTGAGTTTAAGTTCAGCAATTTTCCCTTTCGCACTTTTTAGCCAATGGAGCCGATTGTTTACATTTGCTCCGTAAAACATCTAAAATCTAAGATGATTGATAAATTACGTCACAGAAATCAAATCACACGTATCAAACGCGACAAAAATATTTTTTATTTAAAAAACAATATGAGGCTTTATATTTAATTTTTATTCCGACGTTTTAAAAATTCATATGGTCAACAAAATATGTGAATATTTTCCCCGTAATTTTGAAACAAGAAATATTTTTTAAAAAAATGGGTTTTTTCAAACAAAAACAAAATATGTAAAAAAAAAGTGCCAATGTTTAATTTAATTATATAAGTCTTTTTTTTTTCAGAGTTAATATTTCATATTTCAGAAAATAAAATTAAAAAGAAAATAAAGCTTTTTTTCTCGTTAAATATTTCATGCAGGAAATCAACTGTAAAGGATTTCCATCTCCTCCTTTCATTGTCATCTTCTCCTATTACTAAAATGTGCTGAGTTGCACGGGCAACGCCGGACTATGATGCTAGTCAAAAATAAGAATCAATAAGACAAAAATAGAATCAATCATCATTCGTTACACCCAATGGTGTGTAGGGCAGCAACAAAACTTCTCCACCTCCGCGTATCTTGGGCCAGACTAGTCAATGAACCCCAAATGTACTGCATGGCTTTCATCTCATTTTCCACCATACTACTCCATGTCGTTCTTGGTCTTCCCCTCTTTCCTTTGTCATCTGGGATTCAGTTCAGTGCTGTTCTTGTGATTGACTGTGGATCTTTCCGGTGCACATGCTCAATCCATCTTCACCGTCTTCTTGTAATGATGGTGCCCATGTTCTCTTTCTTGCATCTCTTCAGCAGAAAACCCCTCGGCATGATCTCCTTGTTATCGTGGGATACCTCAACACCAAGGTCGAGAACGAAAGAGTGATGGGAAAGCATGGGGTGGTGACCAGGAATGACAATGGTGAGAGACTAGTGGAGTTCTGCGACATGAACAATCTGGTGAAAGGCGGGACCATTTTCACACATCGTGACATCTACAAGCTGACCTGGAACTCGTCGTATGGAAGAGACAGAAACCAGATTGACCACAGTATGTGACGACGCTTCCTCCTGAACGTGAAGGTGAAGAGAAAAAAAAAGAAGACTGAAGTTGAAGAATAATTCGAAGAGCAGAAAAAACTGCAAGAAATGAAAGAAAAAGCAGTAAACACTGAAAGAAATTTGAAAAATAAATTTGAGAAGTAAAAGCAGACAGATGTAAAAAATGGAGAATAAAAATTGAAAAATACGAATAAAACTAGAAATGTAGAATTAAATATTTTGTATTAGTATTAACTCAACCAAGGCACTAAAGCCACTATGATACAAAGGGTTACTGGGTGTCAGATAATTAGGAACAGAAACATTAATAATTCGCGAAAAGACAAAAGAACAATCGGAAGTAGTGTGGCTGGTGATGGACATTACATTCAAATTTTTGCAGATTAAATCTGGTCAGAACGCATGGATCCCGATTAGCCAAATCGACTCGAAACTGATGTAATCCCGTTTAGTATTGGGTTTAAATTTTAAAAATTCTAGGTACCGTTGCGAAGAGTTAACAAATACCATGAAATTATTTATAGAAAAGACACATAGAAGCAACCTTATGGCGGTGTAAAAAAATGAGTAAAACTGAGCTGCCAGATCAGGACCGATAATACTGCTAATTTTCTAAAAGGTTCATCAAGGAGCTCAAGATAAGAAGCGGAAAGAATTAAATTTTGAAATACTTTGAAAACGGAAAGGGAAAATGAATTAAGTGGAAGGACAAATTTAATTAAGAAAAGAAAAATAAAAGCAAATAATGAGAAAAATAATTGAAAAAAAAATAATGACTTGAGTGAAGTGAATGTTATAAGTATGTCTGCAGGAAGTTAAAAAAGAAATTTAATGAAAGAAAACAAAACGGTTAAACTATAAAGAGAAATGTAAGAAGATGCGCGTTGTAGTACAGTGGATATCGGCTCGGAACGAGAAACCGTGGAGCAGAGTTCGAATTCCAGTTGAATCCATTGTATTCACTTACGCGCAAATACCCTTGGGAAATATATTTATCCGTCTCTTCCTTCCAGTTATGGGTTAAATAGCAGGACAGATTGGCTTCTATAGCCTTGGTCGGCAACCAGTCTACCGCAGAAAGCAATGGAAACCTACTGCGGGATAATCTTCTGCACAGTCAGTCATGTCTCTTTGGAGACATGATCGCCCAAGTGTGTATCACGTATGACACTTAACTGACAGAAGAAGATAAGGAAAAGAAATAAATTAAACATAAACGGGGAAGTGTGGAGAAGTTTGAGAAGAAAAATAACTTAAGAAATGAAAATTTCCACCAAGCAAAAAAAAAAAAAAAAGGAACAACTGAAAAAACAGTTTGAGTTTCAGTTTTGTTTAACAGGCATATCAACAACTATGTGGGTTGTTTAATGCCAAAACGATGGGGTTTTAGGGTATTCTTTATGTTTGGTTATAGTGAGAAGGTTTATTTGGTCAGATTTTAATGAACATTTTTGTTTTTATTCATTTTTTTGATTTTAGAAAACTGAAAATGTATTCGAGTTTTGTATTCCAAAATGATTCTCTGAGATTAATCTTTTTCTTCAAAATTGGGTTATAGTGATCATTTTTTTCTCAAAAAATATCTTGTTGTCAATTGTTTCCTTCATAAATGTATATTTATTTTATAAAAGTCTACTTTAATGTATATATTTCTATAAAAGTGTATTTTTATACTTTCATAATGTTTGGACACAAGTTTGGGGTTGAACTATTTGCCCATAGCTGGGACCTTAACAGGTGCTACTACTCCTGGTCAGTCTGGACCTGGGAACAACAGCAATTAAGAGGTGGTCCCATGCTCTTCACAACATCCCAATCAGAAACCTTACTGCCGGATGCAGTTGATCGTCACTCCCAGGGACAAACTGAAATAAGAAAAATACAGTAAATTTAAAAACAAAATCAAATTTTTAAAAATGAGGAGAAGAATTGAAATATGTAAAAAGAAATAGAGAAAAAATAGTGATTGCGGACATAAGGAAAACATTTGAAAAATACAATGGCGTATACTGCGCCTCCTCAGCCTTAACCTATCTTCCGATCTCAAGTGGAACCATTACATTGAGTCAATAGCGAAATCCACTGCTGGAAATGTTGGATCACTGTGTCGGGCCAGGATGTTTTTTTTCCGCCTGAATCCATCTTGCACATATACAAATCAACCATCCGTTCGGGCATGGAATACCGCTGACATATATGGTCCGGCGCCCCCGCTGTTTATATCAGTGTTCTCGACAGGCTCCAAAGGAGAATCAGAAATGTGATTGGCGGCTCGACTCCAGCCACTTTCTCACCGAGGGGATGTGGCTTCCCTCTGTCTGTTCTATAAAACATTTTCATGGTTTGTGCTCCGAAGAACTTAAGTCACTGGTGCACATGCCACGTGAGTTTACTCGTGCAACCAGAATGGCAACTGGGCCCACCCATTCACAGTTAGATCAACTAAATGCAGCCGACAATTCTACTCCTTCAGCTGCTTTTCTCGCACTACAAGCATGTGGAAATCGCTTCCACATTCTTGCTTTCCTGACGGCTACAACCCCCAGAAATTTAAATGCAATGTCAATACCCACCTCTGAAATACATGACACTAGTTCTTTCTAAATAGCCTTCTATATCTTTTCCTTTCTCTCTACATTTGCAAGTGTCATCACACCTGTATTCCCATCCATCCCTTGCTCTTGTCTCTGACACCTCCTGTAACCGGTTCGTCTTTTCCTTACTCTCCTCCCTTCTCTTGCTTCTTTCACTGACACCTCCCTGTAACTGGTTTGTCTTTCTCTTTACTCTCCTCCCTTCTCTTGCTCCCTTGTCTGACACCCGCTGAAACTGGTTCGTCTTTCTCTTTAATCTCCGGCCTTCTCTTGCTCCTTTCACTGACACACCCTGTAACTGGTTTGTCTTTCTCTTTACTCTCCTCTCTTCTCTTGCTCCCTTCTCTGACACCCCTTGTAACTGGTTCATCTTTCTCTTTAATCTCCTCTCTTCTCTTGCTCTTTTCTCTGACACCCCCTGTAACTGGTTCGTCTTTCTCATTACTCTGCTCCCTTCACTTGCTCCTTTCACTGACACCCCCTGTAACTGGTTCGTCTTTCTCATTACTCTGCTCCCTTCACTTGCTCCTTTCACAGACACCGCCTGTAACTGGTTCGTCTTTCTCTTTACTCTCCTCCCTTCACTTGCTCCTTTAACTGACACCCGCTGTAACTGGTTCATCTTTCTCTTTACTCTCCTCTCTTCTCTTGCTCCTTTCACTGACACCCACTGTAACTGGTTCGTCTTTCTCTATATTCTCCTCCCTTCACTTGCTCCTTTCACAGACACCGCCTGTAACTGGTTCGTCTTTCTCTTTACTCTCCTCCCTTCACTTGCTCCTTTCACTGACACCCGCTGTAACTGGTTCTTCTTTCTCTTTACTCTCCTCCCTTCTCTTGCTCCCTTCTCTGACACCTCCTGTAACCGGTTCGTCTTTTCTTTACTCTCCTCCCTTCTCTTGCTCCCTTGTCTGACACCCCCTGAAACTGGTTCGTCTTTCTCTTTACTCTCCGGCCTTCTCTTGCTCCTTTCACTGACACACCCTGTAACTGGTTTGTCTTTCTCTTTACTCTCCTCTCTTCTCTTGCTCCCTTCAATGACACCCCTTGTAACTGGTTCATCTTTCTCTTTAATCTCCTCCCTTCTCTTGCTCTTTTCTCTGACACCCCCTGTAACTGGTTCGTCTTTCTCATTACTCTGCTCCCTTCACTTGCTCCTTTCACTGACACCCCCTGTAACTGGTTCGTCTTTCTCATTACTCTGCTCCCTTCACTTGCTCCTTTCACAGACACCGCCTGTAACTGGTTCGTCTTTCTCTTTACTCTCCTCCCTTCACTTGCTCCTTTAACTGACACCCGCTGTAACTGGTTCATCTTTCTCTTTACTCTCCTCTCTTCTCTTGCTCCTTTCACTGACACCCACTGTAACTGGTTCGTCTTTCTCTATACTCTCCTCCCTTCACTTGCTCCTTTCACAGACACCGCCTGTAACTGGTTCGTCTTTCTCTTTACTCTCCTCCCTTCACTTGCTCCTTTCACTGACACCCGCTGTAACTGGTTCTTCTTTCTCTTTACTCTCCTCCCTTCTCTTGCTCCCTTCTCTGACACCCCCTGTAACCGGTTCGTCTTTTCTTTACTCTCCTCCCTTCTCTTGCTCCCTTGTCTGACACCCCCTGAAACTGGTTCGTCTTTCTCTTTACTCTCCGGCCTTCTCTTGCTCCTTTCACTGACACACCCTGTAACTGGTTTGTCTTTCTCTTTACTCTCCTCTCTTCTCTTGATCCCTTCTCTGACACCCCTTGTAACTGGTTCATCTTTCTCTTTAATCTCCTCCCTTCTCTTGCTCTTTTCTCTGACACCCCCTGTAACTGGTTCGTCTTTCTCATTACTCTGCTCCCTTCACTTGCTCCTTTCACTGACACCCGCTGTAACTGGTTCTTCTTTCTCTTTACTCTCCTCCCTTCTCTTGCTCCCTTCTCTGACACCCCCTGTAACCGGTTCGTCTTTTCTTTACTCTCCTCCCTTCTCTTGCTCCCTTGTCTGACACCCCCTGAAACTGGTTCGTCTTTCTCTTTACTCTCCGGCCTTCTCTTGCTCCTTTCACTGACACACCCTGTAACTGGTTTGTCTTTCTCTTTACTCTCCTCTCTTCTCTTGCTCCCTTCTCTGACACCCCTTGTAACTGGTTCATCTTTCTCTTTACTCTCCTCCCTTCTCTTGCTCCCTTCTCTGACACCCCCTGTAACTGGTTCATCTTTCTCTTTACTCTCCTCTCTTCTCTTGCTCCTTTCACTGACACCCACTGTAACTGGTTCTTCTTTCTCTTTACTCTCCTCCCTTCTCTTGCTCCCTTCTCTGACACCCCCTGTAACTGGTTCATCTTTCTCTTTACTCTCCCTCCCTTCTTCTTGCTCTTTTCTCTGACACACCTGTAACTGGTTCGTCTTTCTCTTTACTCTCCTCCTATCTAATCTTTCTACTTTTATGTAATCTCCTGTGCATCAGTGGTGTTACCGCCTTGCATGGTGTGAAACGATTTAAAAAAAGTCTATTGCCGGTAACTAACCTTTTATGGTCACGTCTTCACATTGACTTTTGATAATTATTGTAAAAAAGTTGGATATAGTTTGGGTGCTTGTCAGGAAAAGTTGGTGAGAGAGGCTGAAGGATTGGATTAAGTCCTACACCACCGATTTAAACCAAAGTTCGAACTAGATTAGGCTAACAAGTTGAAGACTCTCAAAGATAGTCTTTCCCTGGTTTGTCTTTCACTTTACTCTCCTCCTATCTAATCTTTCTTTCTTATGTATCCCCCTGCGCATCAGTGGCGTTACCGCCTTGCTTGGGTGAGGGAGAACGATTAAAAAAAAAGAAGGAAAACAAGACTTTGTAGGTAGTAAAAAAATTAGATGAAGAGAAGAGCCAATGAGAAGGAGATACATGAGAGGAATGCTAATATCTTTTAAGATGAATATCTTTCCGTCTAAACCAGCGGTAACTCACCAAACGGAGTGTCCATCAATCAATCTGGAAGAGGCATTTCGTTTGGAACTGCGGAAAAACATGCTTGGTGGTTGGAGAAAAGGAAAAGAAGGTTTGATGCTAAGGGGGTTGTGTGTTTTCGTTTAAAATTAACAGAAAATGCGAATCTTGGATAATAAGAAAAAAGAAACAAAGATAAAAATATATGAATTTTCAACTGAAATAAAGAACGATTAAAAACTTTGTATTACATTAAATGGAGAAGATAATTTAAAGGAAAAGATAGATTTCTTTATGTGAGAAAGAGAGAAGTAATAAAAGCCCTACAGATTGAAGAAAGAAAGAATGAAAGAAAGAAAAGAGACATAATAATATACAGCAGAACCTGTCGTAAGCGACCACCTGTTGTTAACGACTTATTTTTCTATGCACGGACGATTTGCTAATGTTAATTGACCCTTACTCAATAGAAACGAAGAAAAGAGTGCTAGACTGCTACGTGATGTCAGTTCTTCAGTACGGCTGTGAATGCTGGACAATATCATCGAAAATGAGGAAAAAACTGGAAGCGGCCGAAATGTGGTTCTACAGAAGGATGCTACGGATATCGTGGACTGAGCATACAAGCAACGACGAAGTGTTAGAAAGAATGGCAACAAAAAGGAAATTGATGCTGAGCATCAGGAAGAGACAACTGAAGTTCCTGAGACATGCAATGAGGAAGGAGAGCCTGGAGAACCTGATACTGACTGGTCAGATAGAAGGAAGGAGAGACAGAGGAAGGCAGCGGATAACATATCTGCAGAGTCTGATCAGGTGGATGACGGAACGGGGGTTGCCAGGAGCAACAGGAGCAAACATACTAAGAGCCATAAGGGATATGGAGACGTGGAGATCCATGATCGCCTACGTGAAGGGACAGGGCACATAGAAGAAGAAGAAGTGAGCCACCACCTCCAGAACGCGACCAGCGATTAACTACAACGAGTGAAAATCACTGATCAAGCGACCGTTTTAAAAAAAAATTCATTTTGGTCGTATACTGCGAACATCTACATTAGGAGAAACTAAAATTTTAAATTAGTAATCTATATCATTTTGATTTGATCTAAGCCGGGAACACTTCCTCATTGATGTGTTACTGTAGCGTTGTATCAAACTGATTTTTTTCTGGTTGAAATGTACATTGCCTGAACTCACATCACGGTCAAACATCGTATGTTCTGCACAACATGTATTGCATTTCACATGTTCAAGGAATTTATCGCAGTCTCTCTACGGACTTGGATATATACAGGGATTGGGAAAATCACAATTATGTCCCTTTCGCAAATGTCTATCTCTTTCGTTCCTTTATTTTTTGTGTATCTATCTACTCTATTTCTATCTGGGTATATCTATGACTATCTTTATGTTTCTCTACCCACACACGATCGCTGTCAGTTTTTTGTATGCTTTTTTTCTATGTATTATTACAGATTGTCTTTTGCTATCACTCATTTCTAAGAAAAAACTGAAACCGTATACTTTAATTTAAGTCCACTTAAGAAATATATTTTTTGAATAAATATTTTGGTCTCTTGTTGACCGTTGTAAATACGTTTTTTAAAATTTTAAAATGAATTATGCTGAATAAATTTCTTTAAAGTTAACTATTTTCTTATGTTCTTATTTATTTATTACCAGATTACATGGTAAAATTCTAATATGTACATTCTGATGAGTGGAATATATGTTCCTGGCGTAAATAGGTCATAATTAAGAACCTTTAGTGAGCGATCACCTGTCGTATGCGACCATTATTTTATGGCAGTAGGAGTGGTCGCATACGACAGGTTCCATTGTATAGCATTTTCAAGAGAAATAAAAAAAGATAAAAACAAATACAGAAATAAAGAGACAAGATAAACGATAGGCGAGAGAGAAGCAAAGACGTGATTTTTTAAAATAGAAGACATAGAAGACGTACAGTTTTAAGAAATAAAGACAGAAGTGAAAGAAAGAAGTGAAAGAAAGAAAGACGTGAAAGAAAAAAGCAATGAAAAAGAATGAAAGAAAAAGTAAAGAAGGAATTGAAAGAAATAATGAAAAAATGAAAATGAAGAAAAAAGGAATAAGTAAAAGAAAAAAGAAATGAAAATATAAAAGAAAAAATAAAGAAAAAAATGAATGAACTAAATAAAAAAGTAAAAAAAGAAAATATGAACGTATGGAATAAAGATGTGAAATAAAGAAATAAGAATAAAATGAAAAAAGAAAGAAGTGAAAAAGAAAGAATTGAAAGTAAGAAACAAGGAAGTGAAAAGAGAACTGAAGTAAAGAAATGAGAAAAATGTCAGAAAGAAAGAAAGAAAGAAAAAAGAAAGAAAGAAAGAAGTGAAAGAAAAAAGTGAAAGAAACAAATCAGCAATAATTGAAAGAAAGAAAGAAGTGAAAGAAAAAAGAAATGAAATAATAAATATGGAAGTGAAAGGAAAAAAAGGAAAGAAATGGAAGAAAGGAAGAAGTGAAATAAAAAATAAAAAATAAAAAAATAAATGAAAGAAAGAAAGTAAAACAGAAGTGAACAGGAAAAAAATAAAAGTAAGAAATAAAGAAGTGAAAATGAGAAGTGAAGGAAAGAAATAAGAAAGTAATGAAAGAAAGTACGAAAAAAGTGAAAGAAACAAATCAGCAATGAATGAAAGAAAGAAAGAAAGAAAGAAAGAAAGCGGGAATAAAAAATGAAAGTAAGAAATAAGAAAGAAATTAAAAAAAGAAAGAACTGAATGAAAAAAGAAATGAAAGTCAGAAATAAAGAAGTGAATGAAAGAAGTGAAAGAAAGAATAAAGAAAGAAAAGAAATTAAGAAAGAAATAAAACAAAGAAAAATGTGAAAGTAAAAAGAAATAAAATAATAAAGAATAAAGAAAAAGTGAAAGAAAGAAAGAAAAGAAATAATAAAGGGAAAAAAAGAAAGAAAGTGTAAAAAGAAGTGGAATGAAAAAAAGAAAAGTAAAAAAAGAAGTAAATGAAAAAGAACGAAAGAAAAAAGAAAGAAAATAAAGAAATATAAATTTCTGGCCGATAGGGGGCTACTAATGTAGACATTGAAATACGCATATAGCATAAAATATCAGCGGAAGGTAAGAGGCCATGAAAATAGAGGGAAATAGCAAAGAGAGAGTTCGTAAATATCTAGCAGAATCAACTTAGGGTAAAATGTTATCTATCTATCTATCTATCTATCTATCTATCTATCTATCTATCTATCTCAGTCTCTTCGTTTCTTTCTATCTATCTATCTATCTATCTATCTATCTCAATCTCTTCATATCTATCTATCTATCTATCTATCTATCTCAATCTCTTCATATCTATCTATCTATCTATCTATCTATCTATCTATCTATCTATCTATCTCAGTCTCTTCGTTTCTTTTCTATCTATCTATCTATCTATCTATCTATCTATCTATCTCAATCTCTTCATATATATCTATCTATCTATCTCAGTCTCTTCGTTTCTATCTATCTATCTGTCTATCTATCTATCTATCTATCTATCTATCTCAGTCTCTTCGTATCTATCTATCTATCTATAGATATAGATATATAAATATATACTTCCAGGGTTTCTGCTCCAATGAACTTAGATCACTGGTGCCCCCTAGTTATGAATTTACAAGAGCTACCAGATTAGCAACGAGGTCCTACCCATTTAAAGTGAAACCGATCAAGTGTAACCGCAATTTCTACTCTACAAACTTCTTTTCACGCAGTTCCCACCTATGGAATTCCCTTCCATATACTTACTTACCCGACAACTACAATCTCCAGGAATTTAAATGTAAGGTCAATAGACATCTCCTATCACACTAACTCGCATACATTTTTACAAGATTTTTTCCCTCTACTCCACCCCCATCCTCGGTATCCTCAACCGTCTAATACTCGTCTCCTGACATTTCCTATAACTAAACCGTCTTTCTCATCACTTTCTCCGCAACAGTGGCAGTATAATGCCTTGCTTGGGGTGAGATGATTAATATATGCATATATATATATATATATATAAAGTAATGCCTGACGATGGTGTGTTAACACCGAAATTTTACTGCTGCTGAGTTTCAGAATAATAATAATAAAAATAACAATAATAATAATTACTATATATATAGATATATATATATATAAACACCCACACACAAGCACACACACATACATACACATATATATATCTCTCTCTATATATATATAAATGTATGTATATATATATATATATATATATATATGTATATATATATATATGGATATATATGTATATATATGTGACGGAAATAAAAGAAAATTAACCAAACTCGTTATAAAATACCGACAATCTGAATAAAGTTCAAAGACAAATCATTCTATATATATATATATATATATACAGTCATCCGCAGCCAGATCTGTTTCGCTGTATCATAGCTCATCAGTACGGTTAGTTACCGATCGCTTTTAACCCAAGTTTGAAACCCGACCGAAGTGGCGTCAGTCAGCCTTAAAACTAATCCATGGTCCTGGAGCTCAGACTGTTTGGACGTTAGCACGAAATACTAAAAAGCAATAGTTGTTTCCAGTTAAAGCGAAACCGTAGACTGAAATTAAAAATGAATGGATGTAAGTCAAATTTTGATTTCCTGGTATCGATATCAAATAAGTTTTTTCGTCGTAAACTGAATTTTGAAGGCTAAATAAGTCCTCTGAGTAAATGGTATTATGGCTGATACTAAGAACTACAATTATACAAACCCGAAGCAAAAACTAAAATAAAAGGGCTGAAAAATTACAGACATGCAGGCAGATAAAAAGACACACACACAAACATCTTGTCTTATATATATATATATATATATATATATATATATATTAACGATTTTCTGCACTGTTGTAAGAACTGCAACCTTGAAACTTCTGAATATAAAAGGCAAGATGTTCGTGTGTGTGTCTGTTTATCTGTCTGTATGTCCTTTATACAAATCCACAATTTTTATCCGTTTCTCACCAAACTTCACACAAATATACTTTAGCCAGAGTTTGAGCTCCAGGACCATGGATTAGTTTTAAAACTTTCATTACACCCGAGCAACGCCGGGTTATACTGCTAGTTATTAAGAAAGAGAGACTGATCAGCCTTAACTTCATTATTTTGTGGACATCTCTCAGCAAAAACGTAATATAAACTTTATTAGAACCCTGTTTCAGAGGGCATTAATTAAATGTTCTGTGTCTTTCCTGGATGATGAAATTAGATTTATGAAACATTTTACCGATTGCTTTTAACCCAGGTTTAGTGTATTTCCCTGATAGTGTTCATTCGGTTTTCCGTAAAAAGATTTTGGAATTCAGAAAGGACAAGCTCAGTACAGTTAAAAAGTACCCCGTTCATCTTAAACTTCCCTGGACAGAATTAATGTGTGAAAACGTAACTAGATAAATTTCATCTGATGTTCAACGTTCCTTTTTTTTCTCGGCTGAGGTATGTATATTTTTCCAAACACGGCCTATGTTAGGTTCTGGGTGCAAAAATGCTCTACCTCCCCATCAAATTAATTCTATTATTTACAAATATAATTGTAGTTTCCATGCCGACTACATAGGGAAAACTACTCAGCGCATAGATAGATAGATAGATAGATAGATAGATAGATAGATAGATAGATAGATAGAAACAGACTGAGATAGATAGATAGATAGATAGATAGATAGATAGATAGATAGATAGAAAGCGTGAGAGATAATGAATAGATAGATAGATAGATAGATAGATAGATAGATAGATAGATAGATATGATGCGAGTTAAATTGATAGCTAGATAAATAGATAATGACGAAATTGAAATATATAATTAGATACATAGAAAAATAGATAGTAAATGTCTGAAGTAGATAGAGATATGGATAGAAATACAGACTGATAGATAGATACATAGATTCATAGATAGACAGATAGTGAAAAGCCTGAAATAGATAGATAGATAGATAGATAGATAGATAGATAGATAGATAGATAGATATTAAAAGGCTGATATAGATAGATAGATATTAAAAGAGTGAGATAGATAGATAGATAGATAGATAGATAGATAGATAGATAGATAGATAGATATTAAGAGACATAGATAGATAGATAGATAGATAGATAGATAGATAGATAGATAGATAGATAGATAGATATGAACAGACTGGGATAAATAGATATGAACAGACTGAGATAGATAGATAGATAGATAGATAGATAGATAGATAGATAGATAGATAGATAGATAGATAGATTGGTGGTAAAAAAAATAAGGAAACAAAGACAGCGTTAGAGCGATTGAGAATACACTGCATTAAATGCATCTGAAGAAACTTAAATTGGTCTAACAACCTTCAGAGCATAAACGGCGATTCGCCAAAAACAAATGTGCCCAAAAATCCTAAAAATCTTTGCAGACTTGTGACTCATTTTGTGTTTAAAAAAAGAAAAAGAAAAAATAAATAAGAACAGACTAATTAAGAAGGTAAATGAAAGAGGAAGGAAGGAAATGAAAATCTCCACAAAAAAGTAGAATATTTCCGCAAGTTTTACATCAGAGAAACATTTTCTTCCGTCTTTGAAGAAGTCACTTCCGACTCATTTGTTATTCAGCCTTTTCGTAACCACAGCCCTCTACCTGTTTTCACCGCTTACCATAGCGCAATGGCTAATTGATTTCTTTTAGAGAGCGATTCGCTAATGTAGTTCATTCGACCCTCAGTAGATCCACTAATAGGCACTAATAGGTTTCTTCCAACACCGCAAGATACTAAGAAACCAAGACATTAGCGTAAGAAATCGAACCATATTCTTAAAAAGCATCTCCTATTTAGACATATGGGTGTCTTGCATGACGTCCATCTTGTTCAGTAATGTCTAAACTATCAGCGATGTACAACATTTTTTGCGAACAATGATGAAAAATGGAATGAAGTGAATAAAAATTGTGTGGCTCGCAGACGGTTGTCCTTCACCGGATAACGTACTGGGGCGTCACAGAATTCTAGAGCACTGTGCCAAATAACAGAAACCATATCACTTCTTTATCAGCGCCAAAAACTAGAATTCATAGAATGCCCACATAGTGTCGACCCGGTAAAACCATTTTCCTGGAAAACTGTTTCACGAGAAATATTTTATCAAAATTAATGTTAAAACTATTCGTTAAATAAATGCCAAGGCTTTTCTTCCATGTGCCGTTGAAGCAACGGTTCTCATCGCGTCGCCGAAGTCACGCAACGTGAATCCTGGTCAATATGTAGATGGGTGACCGCTTAGATGTGCGAATTGTGTGATGGATAACGGCACGGAAATGGAGACTGGAGAACTGAGTTCTAGTTCTGGTCGGGTTTTTATATTCACTTATGTAAAAATACAATAGAAGCTATGAAACCATATCTTCAACCCCTGTATGGGTTAAATAGCAAAAATTGTCCCAGCAAATTGGTATTATTATATCCTATACGAAAACAAATTGATTTTAAATAACCTTCAAAACGTTGATAACACAATAAAATCTCTTACTATCAGTATTGAAATTACCTTACAAAAATCAGCAAATAAACTCAGTAAATAAGCTACAATATATGTTCAGTAAATAAAGTAAAATAAGTTTAGTAAATAAGCTACAATATACTCGTCTTCTTGATGAACCGTGTACTTTCAAGTCATAGGCGATCATGGAACACCACTTATGCCTCTGCTATGTCATCTATTTTTTGGAAGGGCTCCCAAACCCATCTCTGCCACACACTCACGTCAAACCCGTCATGACTGGCGTTGCTTTTCCCTGTTTCTCTTTCTTTCTCTCTCTCTTTCTATATATATATATATATATATATATATAATATTTCAATTTTAAATGAGTTATTTGCAAGCAAAAAATCATATTCAAAAGACACGCAATATAAATGTATTCAATACTATTTAACACAACTGTGTACTGGTCTAATTTATCATGTCTAATTATATATATATATATATATATATATACACTATTTTCTCCTTCAATTCATTTTTTCACGATTTTTTTAAAAATTCTCTTTTTTCTTCCTCATCATTTATTTCTTCTACTTTATTTGCATATATTTAATATATTTATATTGACCAATATATATATATATATATTTATCGGGGCTACCTCGACACAAACCTAAGAACACTCGCAGACGCATATAGTACAAATGTGTAAATTTTCAAGAAAATCGGTTCAGCCATTTCGGAGTTAGAGGTAACGGACACACACACACACACACACACACACACACACACACACACACACACACACACACAAAGTTCCGTTTATAAATAAGTTTAGATATTCATCCAGCTCTGAGTTTCACTGTTGAGAAAGAATCAAATACTCAACTAGCCTTTTTAGAGTGCCTAGTACATCGGACACCTACAATTTTTCTTACCTCGGTTTAAAGAAAACCGACTTTTGTGTGGTTATATAGGCGTTGGTATTCTTATTTCTGAAACGGCGCCTTTCGACGACGTGTGTTGTATTTGGCTTCTTCAATTCGGAATGAAAAAGAAAACTGCATATATTGAAAGTGCGTTAAGTCTCTTTTAGAATAAGAGGGGCAATAAAATAAATTACCCTATCATATTCGAGGAAAATAAAGAATTAAACATTTCTTTGTTTTGTTCAAGCTACATGCTCTGAAGAATAATTTATAATTCCTTGCATTCATTTACGCACAAATACCCTTGGGAAAGGTATTAATCTGTCTCTTCTATCTATTTATGGGTTAAATAACAGGACAGATTGGGTTCTATAGCCATGACTGGCAACCAGTCTACCGCAAAAAGCAATGGCAACCTACTGCAGGATAATCTTCTGCCCAGTCAGTTATGTTTCTTTCGAGACATGATCGCTCAAGCGTGTATCACGTATGGAACTTAACTGACTGACTGAATATAATAGTTGAAAACATAAGTAAAACTTCAATTGGGCAGAAAGTGGGGGATCGGTCTTCTATTGTTATGAAGTCATAAACTGATCCCCCACTAATTATACTAAATATCATAATGTAATATAATCTATAACTTCTTTCTCCAGTTATGGGTTAAATAATAGGAGAGATTGGGTTCTATATTCTTGGCAGACAACCAGTCTACCGCAGAAAGCAATGACAACCTATTGCAGGATAAACTTCTGCCTAGTCAGTCAGCTCTTTTTCGAGACATGATCGCCCACAGCGTGTATCACGTATGGCACTTAACTGATCTACTTTAGAGTTTGTAGAATTATTGACAATCATGAGATTTTGAGTTGATGGATGCTATTATTATAATAATGATCTTGAAAATTATATATATATTATATTTTGTTTCTGATGAAGGACCGGGGACGGTCTGAAATATCAAATATAATAATAGAAATAAATAAATACTGTCAAAGAAATACATTTTTAAACTTACAAATTTTAGTAGTTTTTCCTATACATATTATTAAGACAGTATACGTGGATCATCAATATGTTATATATATATATATATATATATATATATATATATATATATACACGAGAAAAAATCGCAAGATCGCCAAGACCTACCGCGGTTTCGCACAACGGCTCGTCAGCGGTTTCGCACAACGAGCCGTTGTGCGAAACCGCGGTAGGTCTTGGCGATCTTGCGATTTTTTCTCGTGTGTTTTTGCTCTACGTAACTGCCTCTTAGTTAATCCTTTTTGGTTAGTTTAGTATCGAGCACTTTTCTTTCTTTGTGGTTTGTTCCGTTTGAGGTTTTTTTTCTTTGCTGTGAAGTGCTGTATGTATTGTCGGTGCTCCGCAGTTTTCTTTTTTTTCCCTCATTGTCCAAAGCTTTATAGCCGAGGGCGATAACGGAGTTAGATTCTGCCGGTTATTCGTGGTTCTTAAAAATTACTTGTGTAACATTTTAAGATTTGAATACGTACAGAGTCAATTTTATTATTATATATATATATATATATATATATATATATATATTAGGACAAAAATAACTAAAAATAAGCTGTTAATTACTGTGGCCTTTTGACAAGTACACTAAACTATTACAAAAAACTATGCAACAAATTTTCTTCTGCATTCATTATATATATATATATATATATATATATATATATATATAATGAACTTAATCACAGTAAAGCAACACTTATAATGACAGACGAAACATCCGAAAATAATGCTAACTTAACAGTAATTTTAACCGTATTCTAACCCGGAGAGAACTACCTCGTGGGTTAAATAAAGGGGGAGAAAAAAGAAACAAACAGCGCACAAGAACAATCCGTCTAGTGCCAGTTGGAAAGAAAAAACTCCCAAGACGAAACTTTAACAATAAATTGCTCGATACGAAAGAACGAAAGTAGAGCAAGAATACAATACAAGAAATCTAGAAATGAGCCACCACCTACCGCGGTTTCACACAACGGTTTCTCAGGGTTTACCCTGAAGAACCGTTGTGTGAAACCGCGGTAGGTGGTGGCTCACTTCTAGATTTCTTGGATTGCATATATATATATATATATATATATATATATATATATATATATATATATATATATATATGTATGTATATATATATGAGAAGTGGACAGTAAACAAGACTGCGCGACAGAAAATATGAGTTTTTATGTAATAATAAATGGAAAATTTAAACAGCAAGAAAAGTGTGAGTCATTGAAAAATACATACAGAGCAAGAGAGAGCCAGGATGACAGTCAAACAGACAAACAGAATTACAGAAGCATTAAAGAGATCGATAACATTGCGAAAACGAACGTATAAATTTGAGGTGCTTATCTGATATAAACTCCAACTAACAAGACTTCGAATATGTAGGGACATATTTTTGGCCATCTTCCATCGAGTGACAAAGATTTTATCGTGTTGTTTTCATCTCAAATCAATATTCCCTCAACTGCCGGATTTGTTGAGGGCGGCTTGGTGATGACTGGCTGGCGATTACAGCCCGTGGCACCAAGTCTGAATTTTATTTTGTCATTTTGTTTTCTTAAATTATCGCAAACTACAAACACATTTGCGGCAGCATGTTGTGACGACCTTTGAAACATCTGTTACTGCTTGAATTTTTCATGACTTCTGTAAAATAAAACCACATTGGACCTATTATCGATGTACATACATATTAATGTCTAATTACAAATATATATATATATATATATATTTGGTGTCAGACTCCGATTGACAAATCGGTCGAGTTTCGATCCCGGCTGGAAGCAAGTAAATGTGTCTAGCCACCCTACTAAGCTGTCATGCAGCAAAACATGTGGATGACTAATATATATATATATATATATATATATATGTGGATGACTAATATATATATATATATATTTTATGTGGATGATAAATAATATATATATATCTATATATATATATATATATATATATATATATATATACATATATATATATATATAAATGAAAACTTATCACTATACTCGTTTCGAAAAAACCTGCGCGTATATCCGCGGAAGGAAAAAATATTTGTAAAAAAAGAAAGAGCTAAGCACATGATCATCAGCCAAAGCGGTTTAAACCGAGCCAGCACGTAACACCCCACCCCCACCCCCACCCCCCAAAAAAAGAAAAAACGAGTAATCCATAACAAAAAAACCCTCAATCCTTAAGCAGAGCAGAATAAGTAAATTAACCTAGTGAGCCAACAAACCTCCCAAAGTTTCACTTAAACGGATCTTCAGGGAAGGTTGGCTAAAGAGGAAAATAACAACGACAAGATAAAGGGAACTCAATAACCCACGTGACCAAAAAGAGAAAGACACCAAACACAAATAGGGAGAAACTTTTATTAAGAAATATATATAAACATTAAAATTAAAATAATATATATATATATATATATATATATATATATATATATATATATATATATAGTTAGCATTTAGTTTAACGTAGGGTGAGTTTATAAATATATATAAATGCTCAAACAAATCATTTCAAATTGTCGGTAGTTTAATGACCATTTCATCAATCTTGTTAAATTCCGTAAAATGTTTACATTTGTGTGCATTACGATACATCTCAAAGAAAATATGGTTATTACAATGAATCGAAAATTGAGTTACATAGGATTGATTTGACTTTGTTTATTCAACTGGTCATTCGTGGTCGAGAGGTCTAAGACGCGCGAGATCATTTGTTGGCTTCCCCTATATGGATAGGGGTCTCAGGTTCGAATCCTGCCTAATAACTATATAATATACTAATATATATAATAATATATGCGTATATCTCGCAGCCGAGATTGAAAAAGACCTCCAATCCATATTGGACTGGGGTAAGAAATGGCTAGTAAATTTTAATGCTTCTAAAACGAAGCTACTCTCAATTAACCATCATCGACAATCTCACCTACCTCCCATTAGCATGGACCAGGCTTTCCTCCCAGAGAGTAAAACACTACGCCTCCTTGGTCTCACACTTTCAGCGGACCTCAAATGGAATGACTATATCGAATCCATTGCTAAATCCGCTGTTATGAAAGTCGGTTCTCTGTGTAGAGCCCGGAAGTTTTTCAGTCTAAATCTATCCTGCACATTTCTAAATCTACCATCCGCCCGTGCATTGAATACTGCTGCCATATCTGGTCGGGTGCCCCTGCTGTTCTCCTCGGGCTTATCGGGTTCAGAGGAGGTTCTGTAATGTGATAGATACCAATTTGGCAGACCGCCTGCAGTCTCTCTCCCACCGGTGCGACGTGGCTTCCCTGTGTCTCTTCTATAAATACTTTCACGGCTTCTGCTCCGATGAACTTAGATCACTGGTGCCCCCTAAATACGAATTTGAACGTGATACTAGATTAGCAACTAGATCCCACCCTTTTACAGTGAAACCGATAAAATGCAGCCTTAACTTCTACTCCAACAGTTTCTTTCCTCGCACTTCCCGACTGTAGAATTCTCTTCCACGATTGCTTCCCCGACGGCTACAATCTCCAGGAGTTTAAATGTAAGGTCAATAGACACCTTCTAACACACTAACCTGCTCCCATTCTATCTAGCACTCTTCCCATCTGCCCAACCCTCATCCTCGCTATCCTTACTCATCTGTCACCTTCCTCCTAACATTCCCTATGTCTAACCACTCCTTCTCTTTACCTTCTCCTATGTAACCCCATGCGCAATAGTGGCAGTGGGATGCCTTGCTTGGGGTGAGATGATTAAAAAAAAAACAAAAAAAGAAAACACACATTTTGCAAACAAAACATTTATCGTAAATAACCAGGCCGGTAGAAATAAAAATATAATATTGTTTGATTATAAACCGAATATCTACTTAAATATGAGTATCGATCAAAATAATGTTCAAACAAATCATTTCACATAAATATATATGTATATATAATAGCAATATAGCCCGGCGTTGCTCGGGTGTAATGAAAGCTTTAAAACTAAGCCATGGTCCTGGGGCTCAGACTCTTTGGACGTTGGCATGAAAGACTAAAAAGCAATAGTTGTTTCCAGTTAAAGCGAAAACATAGACTGAAACAAAAATGAATGGATGTAAGTTAAATTTTGATTTCCTGGTATCGATATCAAATATGTTTTTTCGTCGTAAACTGAATTTGAAGGCTAAATAAGTCCTCTGAGTAAATGGTATCATTGCTGAGACTAAGAACTACAATTATATCTACTTAGAGCCAAACCCGAAGCAAAAACTAAAATAAAATGGCTGAAGAAAATACAGACATACAAGCAGATAAACAGACACACACACACCCAAACATCTTGCCTTTTATATATATATTATCGATTTTCTGCATTATTATAAGAACTGCAACCTTGAAACTTCTGAATATCGTTTCTTATGTCTTTGTCTATGTGTGTATGAAATTTGATTAAAATCAGACCACTCATTCTACAACCCGTCTTTTTCGTTTATCGATTTTCGATATTTATCGGGTGTACCTCGACACAAAACCTAGCTAAGAACACTCGCAGACGTTTATTGTACAACTGTGTAAGTTTTCAATAAAATTGGTTCAACCGTTTCGGAGTCTATAGGTAACGGACACACACGCACGTAAACGCACACAGATAAATTTCCCTTTATAAATAATTTTATATATATGTGTGTGTGTGTGTGGAGATAGAGCGTTGATGATTTTAGTGCAAATGATTTGTCACTTTATCTGCGCAGTTTAATGTGGACTTCGAATTTTCGTGAGGACACCGCTACGATGTCCTAACTCATCAGTGCACATTTCTTACTGTTATGTCTTGTTTTGTTTTTGTCTTCTTATCTATAGGGAGCTCCGAGTGATTTGATATTTTGTGGAGCGGTCTTGTTTGTGATTAGTTGATTTTCTTTTTCTTTTTACTTATTCAGTCAGTCAATTAAGTACCATATGTGATAAAGGCTTTGGGCAATCATGTCTCGAAAGAGTCATGACTAACTGGGCAGAAGATTATCCCGCAATTGGTTGTCATTGCTTTACATACAAGCAAATAAACAGGCACACACACAAACATCTTGCCTTTTATATATATATTATCGATTTTCTGCCTTATTGTAAGAACTGCAACCTTGAAACTTCTGAATATTGTTTCTTATCTCTTTGTCTCGAAAGAGTCATGACTAACTGGGCAGAAGATTATCCCGCAATTGGTTGCCATTGCTTTCCGCGGTAGACTGGTTGCTGTCCAAGGCTTGGAACCCAATCTCTCCTCCCATTTAACTTATAGCTGGAGAGAGAAGAGATAGATTATATTACATTATTATATTAAGTATAATTAGTGGGGATTCAGTTTATTACTTCATAACAATAGAAAACCGATCCCCTACGTTATACCCAGTAGAATATTATTATATTCAGTCACTTAAGTGTCATACGTGATACACGCTTTGGGCGATCATGTCTCGAAAGAGACATGACTGACTGGGCAGAAGATAATCTCGCAGTAGGTTGCCATTGCTTTCTTCGGTGGCCAACTAAGTCTGTAGAACCCAATCACTCCTGTTATTTAACCCATAACGAGAGGGAAGAAATGAATCAATATATTTCCTAAGTGTATTTGTCCGTAAATGAATGCAAAGAATTCAACTGAAATTCGATCTCGGCAATCCGATTTGTCGTTCTGCGTCGATATCCACTCCACAATAAAGCACATCCTTTTACTTGTTAATGTTTTTTTTATTTCTAGTGTGCGGGTGTTTGGTTTCTTTTAATCCTTTTTTTTATTACTTTTATTATTTTTATTATTACTGAATGAATATCCGCTTAATTGTTTTTTATTGAATAGATGACCATTAAGCTACATTTTGTTTTTTTAGTCGATTTGTACGTATCACTTCAATTGACCTCTTTTTTCTTTTTATTGGCTTGTCCTTTTTTAAGGGTTTCTTTTTTAGGACATAGTTGGATGTTTGTGTTTAGCTGTGCTTGTGACCTTTTTGTGTTTTTTTTTAATTTTCGTTTGATTGTGGTTATGTTATTTTCCGTATTTTGTCGTGATTGAGTATTCGAATATTTAGATTTATGTTCTTATTTTTATGTGTTGCTTTTGTTCTTATTTGTTGTTATTTCATAGCAAAGTTGATAATTTTACGTGTGCCTACATTTTCCCATCATCTCGTTTCTTTTATTAAATATATTACTTTGGTTTTTAAAGCTGATCATTGATGGTTTCTCTTCGAATTATAGTTTTTGCTGATGCTGCTGTATGTCTGGGTTGTTTTATTTATTTATATATTTATTCTACTAATTTCCATTTAGTTTTGTTGGTAATGTAATTTTCTTTCTGGTTATACGCATTTTTATAGAGTTGTGATGGTTTTTCATTTTTCTGTTTTGAGTGATGTGTTGTGATCATTAAATATTTCTTAAAATGATGTTTCTGATGCACTTTTAAATCATTTTTTTTTGCGTTAGTGATATTTCACGTTAGCCTTGTATATTATTTTGTTTAGACATTTATTATTGAGTGGAAATTGTCTTTCTTTCGACAGTTACATTTGATTGTATTATTTTGTTCGTCTATATTGTTGTTATTGGTGTTATTGTGTATTTTTGTGTTTGAGCATTTTTTCCATGTTTTCTATGCAACTGTAACTGATTTTGACTGTTTTTGTTGTTTATTTTTGATAGTTTGTTGTTTGTCGGAAAGTTCAAATGTTTTTATTTGGTTGTAGAATAGAGTGAACCAGATTATATATAATGTCTAATTACGAATATATATACAATGCTGTGCAAAAGTATTAGCACAAAACTATTTATCTTTTATGAGGCATATTGACAGAAAATAAACAATTCAATTAAAGTAATATTATTTGATTTACACAACAAATGCTTTAACAATATAAAAATACTTGTTACAAAATAAATTTCATACTTAGTATAACAGACGTCTGCTTTGATCACGGCTTCATTCTGTCAAGCATTGACATCACAAGCTTCTTCAATATATCTAATGATATCTCCTGACAAGGAGCTTGTATTTGTTCCCAAAGTGCGTCTTGCAAAGTAACATTAGACTTATCAATTCGAGAGTGGGTAATAAAAAAAAGTCAGTCATATTCGAAGATAATAGAATAATGAGTAGCTTCAAAATAACTTGTCTAATAGAAAAAAGGAAAAGTTAAATATAACTTCTTTTTATTACATTTCTTTCACGCTTAATTTAAAATAATCATTATTTATTAGTAATTTACTTGGCTTTTCACCCTGTATTTGAATGTCAGTGAGGTTTTTAGGAAAATCACCCCTGTCCTAATCCTGTTTCACAAGACCGGTAGTGTGCAAAAGTGTTAAGACAGGGGTGATTTTAAATTTTATTTTGATGTCTCATAAATTATTTTCTTTTGCACAGTATTGCATATATATATATATATATATATATATATATATATATAGTAACGGTAAACAATCCGTGGTAAAAATAAAAAAAATTCTTTAGTAAATAATCTAAGTGGATCCAAGTAATATATTATTAAACATTATAAAAACATTAAAATGATCTACAAAAAGAGCTCGTTGTGTTTAATTACATAGCAAATATATATTTGTTGTATATCTAATTGTATACAGGAATGGGATGTTAAAATCCTTTTAAATAAGTGGACATAATTGGCGTAATGTGTAGAGTAGATAGAATTTTTATGCTGAGCAGCAGGTCACTAGCTGTGTAACTACTTCACGCAGCGTTCAAGTCATGTACTTATTGATACACTATTTTTCCCAACTTCCGTTCTGGTGACTACTCATGCAGTATCCTTTTAGGGTTACAAACAATAAATTTCAAAATACTTCATCCAAAGTCAGACGAAGATTGTATTTCCGACTCTAACGCAGTCCACACTAGGGTCGACAAGACAGACCACTGATATTTTCGCCTGCGGGAATATTCTATTCCTCAGATGAAGAGTTCAAAAATTATTGTTTAATAAAAATATATATATATATATATATATATATATATATATATATATATATATATATAAACTTATTTATGAATAGAACTTTGTGTGTATGTGTGTGTCTGTGTGTGTGTCCGTTACCTATAGACACCGAAATGGCTGAACTGATTTTCTTGAAAATTTACACCGTTGTACTATAAGCGTCTGCGAGTGTTCTTAGCTAAGTTTTGTGTCGAGGTACCCCCGATAAATATAGAAAATCGTAATTCGAAAAAATCGGCTTACAGAAGGAGTGGTCTGATTTTAATCAAATTTGATACACTCATAGAGAAAGACATAAAAAACGATATTCAGAAGTTTCAAGGCTGAAGTTCTTAAAATAGTGCAGAAAATCGATAATATATATATAGCAAGATGTTTATGTGTGTGTTTGTTTATCTGCCTGTATGTCTGTATTTTTTCAGTGCATTTATTTTAGATTTTGGTTCGGGTTTGGCTCTAAGTAGGTATAATTATAGTTCTTAGTCTCAGCAATGATACCATTTACTCAGAGGACTTATTTAGCCTTCAAAATTCAGTTTACGACGAAAAAACTTATTTGATATCGATACCAGGAAATCAAAATTTGACTTACATCCATTCTTTTTTCTTTCCGTCTACGGTTTTAACTGGAAACAACTATTGCTTTTTAGTCTTTTGTGCCAATGTCCAAAGAGTCTGAACCCCAGGACCATGGCTTAGTTTTAAATCTTTCATTACACCCGAGCAACGCCGGGCTGTACTGCTAGTATATATATATATATATATATATATATATATATATATATCGAAACTGATCGATACTTGTATTTAAGTAGATATTCTGTTTATAATTAAACAGTATTATATATTTATTTCTACTAGCCTGATTATTTACCTTTCGTAACAAAAGTTTATCGTAAATAATGAGGCCGGTAGAAATAAATATATAATTATGTTTAATTTTAAACAGAATATCTACTTGAATATGAGTATAGATAAAAAATAGTGTTCAAACAAATCATTTCAAATTATCGGTTGTTTATAACCAGTTTCGTTAATCTTTGTTAATTTCCGTAACATGTTTACATTTGGTGGCATTACGATACTTTTCAGAGAAGAGATAGTTATTAGGATGAATTTGGAAATTGTGTTATAGGCTTCATTTGACGTCGATTAGACTGTTCGTCATTCGTGATGGAGAGGTCTAAGATGCGCCAGATCACATGGTGGTTTCTCCTACATGGATAAGTGTTTCAGGTTCGAATCTTGCCGAATGACACGCATTTTTGTAACAACAGTTTCTCGTAAATAATCAGGCCGGTAGAAATAAATATATAATACTCATTAATTATAAACAGTATATCTACTTAAATACGAGTATCGATCAAAAATAATGTTTAAGCAAATCATTATATATATATATATATTTTAATTCAGATACTTCAATCCAAGGGAAAAAAGCAGGAAGGTAAATTCCAAAAAACCGATCCTATTAATATTAAAAATTTATTTTAATATTAAAAAATGATACAGGAAGAGAGCTCCATGTAATAAAATATTACAGAGCAAATATAACGTCGATTTAACACGGCTGTCTGTTAATTTTTAGTTACATTCTCCCCCTTTTTTTTTTTTTGCGAACCCAGACAATGTCAATTTTTTTCTTTTCTTATTTATTTGATTTTATTCTATCTTTTTCTTTTTCTTTTTCTTTTTCCTTTTCTTTTTCTTTCCCTTTATTTTTATTTTTATTTTATTTTATTATTTATTTTTTAATTTCTTTGCAATCTATTTAAAAAGGAAAAGTCGACTAATTTTTCTCCAGTTTCTGAAAGGTTTTTTTCTGTTGCTGAGGTGATGTGTCGTCCCCCGTGGGATCTTCATATCGAAATGGCCATTCAACATCTTTGAATTAATCCTTTTTTAATATATATATATATATATATATATATATATATATATATATATATATATATGTGTGTGTGTGTGTGTGTGTGCGTGTGTGTGTATGTGTGTGTGTGTGTGTGTGTGTGTGTGTGTGTGTGTGTGTGTGTGTGTGTGTGTGTGTGAAGAGAGTAGATGCTAGAAGACCCTATGTAAGGGCAACAGACTTTGCAACATGCTACACGAGCAGAAGAGAATAACTCATTGCCACGTAACTCCCCAGACTGCAACCCTCTTGATTATTATTTCTGGTGTGTAATTGAGTGAAAAGCTAACGAATCTCACTGTAATATCAAAGATGAGCTGAATTTACCAAACCAATCAAAGATACCGCCCATAAGAGTTATATATTTCGAATTTCTTTAGAGGCCTGAAGAGAGTTGTTATTATATTAAAATGAATTGAGTTATTTAGCATTTCCAAATATTTTGGTGTAATTCTGGTAAATGTATCTGTTAAAATAAGTTGTCAGTGTTATTTTCACTTTTGTGTCATTTATACTACAATTTATCCCTCGCAGCATATATATATATATATATATATATATATATATATATATATATATATTAATCATTTCACCCCGAGCAAGGCGGAAACGCCACTGATGTGCAGGAGGCTACATAAATGTAAAAAGATTAATTAGAAAAGAGTGAGGAGTACAAACTAGTTAGAAAGGAACAATAGAAAGCTGAGAAAGCAGGTGCGATGACAGATATATAGGTGGAGAGAAAGGGAAGGTTATACAGGGGAGGGGAGAGAGCTAGAGGCCAGTGTTTAGTAGATGAGTATTGACTTTGCATTTAAATTTCTGGAGATTGTAGCCGTCAGGAAAGCAAGAATACGGGAGCGAGTTCCACAGGTGGGAAGTGCTAGAGAAGAAGCTGCAGGAGTAGAATTGTCGTCTGCATTTGGATAACCTGACTGTGAATGGGTGAGACCCAGTTGCCAGTCTGGTTGCACGAGTGATATATATATATACTGATGCCTAACCCTACTGATACAGCGAAACAGATATGTCTGTGGATGACTATATATATATATATATATATATATATATATACTAACGGCCGTAATTATTGGGGTACCCCAGTTTTTTAATAGAAATGATGTATTTCATACTGTTTTTAAGTGCATAACTCTAAATGAAAATAGAATTGTTCTTTTGTTATTATTACTTTTCATAATTTTACAAGACAAGGAAGCAAAGATAAACTTGTCCGAATCACCATAAATTTTCTTCATTCTTTCATTAATGAAACTTCCATATAGATAAGTATTAAATATTTATAAATTCATTTGATGCACATGTTATTGTGCAGTATTAACAAAAGGACCATTCTATTTTCATTTAGATTTTATTCACTTGGCAATAAATACGAAAGATTATATGAAATTCATTATTTTTTTAAACACTGGGGTGACCTAATAGACAATATGGCACATATAGATTAGTTAGGACTAAATTTAATCATTTCGCTTGATTTCTACTTGGTTGTTGCCAAAAAATTAAAGTCCTCTCTTGAAATGGATAATCATTTTCACTTTGTGGCCTGTCTAATTCTAGGCTGTGATATTTTTATTTTCTTTTTTTTTCTAAGACTATATAATTTTGCTGATGCCCTGTCAAAATTGGCGTTAAATTACATTTTTGTTTAAATTCTTTATTTATAAGTGGGTTTCATGTATTTTTCTTAAATTAAATTTATATATTGTTTTCCTGTCTTTGAACGAATATTTGTCCCCACGTGGATTTTCTTACTTGTTAGAAAGTCTCTTGCATCAGGGACTAAATTTTATTTTTATTTCATTTTTTTTCTTTTTCGATATATGAAGGATGCTACGGATATCGTGGATTGAGCATACAAGCAACGACGAGGTGTTAGAAAGAATGGCAACAAAAAGGAAATTGATGCTGAGCATCAGGAAGAGACAACTGAAGTTCCTGGGACATGCAATGAGGAAGGAGAGCCTGGAGAACCTGATACTGACTGGACAGATAGAAGGAAGGAGAGACAGAGGAAGGCAGCGGATAACATATTTGCAGGGCCTGATCAGGTGGATGACGGAACGGGGGTTGCCAGGAGCAACAGGAGCAAACATACTAAGAGCCACAAGGGATAGGGAGACGTGGAGAGCCATGATCGCCTACGTCCTGAAGGGACAGGGCACATAGAAGAAGAAGAAGATCTGCCCTTCCCTTACCTAGATGAATGGCCTCAATCCTTAACTTCTCCAAGCAATGTGGTATATATAGGTTAGTTACGACTGAATTTAATCACTCCCCTCGATTTTTTTTATCATCATATCGCCCCAAGCAAGGCATTTTACTGCCACTGTTTTGCAGGGCGCTACATAGGAGGAAAGTTATGAAAAAGAGTGACATGTTATAGGGGGTGTCAGGAAGTGGGTAAGAGAAGGATGAATGTGGCCAAAAAGTGAGGGATCAGTTTATATATTGATTGTAATGTAGAATTGATGCCCCACTTTATATCCACATTGTAATAGCATAGAATTTTTTTATAATCATATCGCCCCAAGCAAGGCATTTTACTGCCACTGTTTTGCAGGGGGTTACATAGGAGGAAAGTTATAAGATAGAGTGACAGGTTATAGGGGGTGTCAGAAAGTGGGTAAGAGAAGGCTGACTGGGCCATAAAATGAGGGATCATTTTATATATTGATTGTTATGTAGAATTGATCCCCCACTTTATATCCACATTATAATAGCATATAGCTCCAAGCAAAGCATTTTACTGCCACTGTTTTGCAGGGGGTTACATAGGAGGAAAGTTATGATAAAGAGTGACATGTTATAGGAGTGTCAGGAAGTGGGTATTAGAAGGATGAGAATACTGATGAGAGTAGAGTGGACGGAAAAATGCATGAATGAGAGGATGCAAGTTAGTGAGATATGAGATGACTATTGACTTTACATTTAAATTCTTGGAGATTGTAGCTGTCGGGGCGGCAAGTAAATGGAAGGGAATTGCGAGAAAAGAACCTGTTGGAATAGAATTTTCGTTCAAATTTTATTGGTTTCACATTAAAAGGGTGTTGCTAATCTTGTGGTCTGAGTAAATTCATATATTGTGTATAGAGGCACCAGTGAGTTAATTTCTTCTGATCAGAAGCCGTTAAAGTATTTGTAGAAGAGACACAAGGAAACCACATTGCGCCGGTGAGAAAGTGACTATATCTGAATTGCCAAGTCGGGATCGATCACATTACAGATTCTCCTTTGGATTTTCTCAAGGACTCCTAAGTGTTTTTTAGTTTTGCCAAAAATATATGTTTACTTGTCCGCGGAAATTGATCAACATTTTCACTTAACTGGCCTCTGTAATTCTAGGCTGTAATATTTTTCTTTCTCTTCTAGTTCTCATGATTTTGTTGGTGTCTAGCCTCTCTAACTTTGTGCTTTATTTGGGGTTTTGTCTTTGTTTTGATAGCTGCTGCTGGTCCAAATTCTCTTCTGAACAATAAGCTATCTTCTGACCCTGAAACTTAATGAATTTAACTTTGAACATTTTTTTAAATTCGAGTAAATAGAATCCTTAGATAATAACAGCCAGTAATCAACTGTAGTTGATGTTGAAACTGACAGTTTCAGTTTTGACCAGAAAATTGTTAAGTGGTTTATATAATAGCCTAGGAGATTCCACTCTGCTATCTAAGCAAGTCTATTCTGTAGGCTCTGATTGGCTAGTGATTCCGGTGTCAGTATTGTGCTCAATAAATATCAGCACTATATCCACCCTATGGTAAGAGAAGAGAGGAACTTGTATTGAGTTACAACCCTGTTTATTTTTGTCTGCCAACTGAACGCTAGTTGGAAAGATCATTGCGAAGGTGAGTCTCATACTCTTAATTGTTCAGAGTCAAGAAGTTCCGTCTTAAACCTTATTCATCCCCTTGGTTCTCTCTTGCCTGCACTGCCGCTATTGCTCATAGGAATCACCTTTTCCCGCTATATCGGAGCCGGGCGTCTGATCATCATGGGTGCCTATTTTACTCTGCTCGTAATGAGTGTTAGAAAATCTTAAATGACGCTAAACTGTTGTTAGCTGAGAGAATGAAGCAGCGTATAGCAACCTACAAATTAAGCTCAAAAGACTACTGGCAACTCTGCAAATGTGTGCTGATCAACAGCAAAACCTCCATCCTATCCTTAATTAATAAGTTTGAGGTCCTCACAGCCAATTTGGACAATCTCGAGTGCTTTGCTCGCAGATTTTCCTACAACTCCACATTTGGCACGTCTGGGATATCCGTCCCCGACTTCGCTCTTAGAGTTGAGGCTCAACTGAGGAATGTTTACCTAACCACCTCAATGGTTTTGAAGATAATTTAAAAACTCCCTGTCGGTGTCTTGAAGAAATGTGTCTCTGAATTTTCATCTATCCTCTCTAAACTCTATAACTGCTTCCTCTCTGCTCCCTGTTTTTCTGCCATCTGGATGTCCTCTGATGTCGTTCCTGTATTTAAAAACACGAGATACCCTTAGCCCCCTCTAATTATTGCCCAATTATCCTCCTACCAATTTTCGGCAATATTTTCAACACTATAATCTATACTGAAACAGTTCAACATCTCAGGGCCCGTAAACTATTTTCGGGCATACAGTATGGCTTCTGCTTTGCCATGTCTACTGCTAACGACCATGACCGAATACGTATACCAGGCCCTCGATAAAAACGGCGAAGCTTAATCTGTTGCTCTGGATATCTCCAAAGCCATTGATAGGGTGTGGCACACCGATCTTCTGTGTAAGCTACAGGGCTATGGTTCACTGGAAGCTTCCTTGATTTGAGTCAATCGTTCCTATCAAACCGCACATTGAAGGTTCTCTTGAACAGGCACGCATCCAGATCCTATCACATGAACGTGGGTGTCTCCCAGCTCTCCATCCTAGGTCGGAAGCTCTTTTTGAACTTCGTCAATGATCCCTCTGATGTGATCAAATATCAAGTAGGCATTTCCGTTGAGGATACCACCATTTACTCTCACCTCACTAAGAAATCTGCCAAGGCGATCACGCTGCTCATCTTAAGAATTGCCTACAATGTCTAGTGTACTTGTGTAAGAAATGGCTTCCCAATTTAATGCTTGTAAAACAAAGCTACTATCCGTCAACCACTATAGACAGTTCCTCCTGACCGCCATTTACATGGATTTAGCTAGTCTCCCCAAAAGTAATACACTGCACCTCCTCAGCTTCATTCTCTCAGGTGACCTCAAATGGCACGACTACATTGAATCAGTAACTAGACATAGTGCTATGAATGTTGGGTCACTGTGTCGGGCTAGAAAGTTATTCCCGCCTGAGTCCATCTTACATATATACAAATTAACTATCTGCGCATGCATTGAATATTGTTGTCATATCTGAGCGGACGCTCCTGCTATTTATCTCAGGATTCTCGATAGTCTCTAAAAGAGAATATGCAATGTAATCGAACCAGACCTGGCAGCTCGACTCCAGCCACTTTCTCAGCGGCGGATGGACTTCTCGGTCTTTTCTACAAATATTTTCATGGCTTTTGCTCCGACAAGCTTAGCTCTCTGGTGCTTCCTCTACAAGAATTTACTCGATCAACCAAAGTGGAAACAAGGTTCCACCTTTTTACAGTCAAAACAATCAAATGCAGCCGCCACTTCTACTCATACAGCTTCTTTTCTCTCATTTTCCGCCTGTGGAACTCCCTTCCTTATACTTGCTTCGCTGATAGCTGCAATCTGCAAAAGATACACACACACACACACACACACACATATATATATATATATAATGTTCAAACAAAACATATATATATATATATGTATATATATATATATATATATGTGTGTGTGTGTGTGTGTGTGTGTGTGTGCATTTAGGCAGCAAATTTTCTTTTAGACATGTCAGATTAAATAATTGCAAACATTGTATCTCCTTATTTTTAATAATTATGTTCATACTCACGGTTAATCTTTCGCGTATTATAATTCAAAGATGTTTTAAGTACTTTCAATCTCTTTCCGAGATTATCTTCATGGATGTGAGCTATGGTAAAAAAAAATAATTGCAAAACTGTGTTGCTAAAAATTACTGTAATTTTTTTCTGCTACAAATATAAGGATTGACAAATTGCTAGCGTTCATTAGAACCTGAAATTTATCCAAAAGGGATAATTTTCCAAAATAGCAATTTGTCAACCGTCATATTTGAATATACTTATTTGTTGTATTTATATTTATATTTGAAGCAGAAAAAATTTACAGATTACATTACGGATTTTATTAAAAATAAGCTGACACAATGTTTTCAATTTATTTAATCTGACATATTTAAAATAAAATTTGCTGTATAATACGCAAATCTATCTATCTATCTATCTATCTATCTATCTATCTATCTATCTATCTATCTATCTCTCTCTCTCTCTATATATATATATATATATATGTAAGTGTCAGTTTGTATCCCTGGGTTTCACGCTCTTGCAATCGTCAAACAAACTGACCAATTTTTAAAAAAAGAATTGGCTATATGTAGGACTGCGTATATTGGTGTATTTTTGTGGAAGTAGAAGAAAGCATAATTTTAATCAAATTTGATACACTCATAGACAAAGACATAGGAAACGATATTCAGAAGTTTCAAAGTTGTAGTTCTTGCAATAGTGCAGAAAATTGATAATATATATATATATATATATATATATATATATATATATATAAAAGGCAAGATGTTTGTGTGTAGTCTGTTTTTTTTTTTCAGCCCTTTTAATTTAGTTTTTGCTTCGGGTTTGGCTCTAAGTAGGTATAATTGTAGTTCTTAGTCTCAGCCATGATACCATTTACTCAGAGGACTTATTTAGCCTTCAAAATTTAGTTTACGACGAAAACAACTTATTTGATATCGATACCAGGAAATCAAAATTTGACTTACATCCATTCTTTTTTCTTTCAGTCTACGGTTTCGCTTTAACTGGAAACAACTATTGCTTTTTAGTCTTTTGTGCCAACGTCCAAAGAGTCTGAGCTACAGGCCCATGGATTAGTTTTAAAGCTTTTATTACACCCGAGCAACGTCGGGCTATACTGCTAGTACGATATATTTCCACCATACTGGCAGCTGATTCTTTATGAGATGTTTTCTTCTTCACAAAATATAAATCACTTTAACACCTCCAATTTTATCTTTTCGAAAATCCCGATGACTTAGGAAATGAATTATGAATTTCTCTTAGGTAATAGCAGAAACATATTCTGCATATATTTTTCTAAATGTTTAATAGTTACCTAGTGTATATCATTAGTAACATTTCACTACTTACTAGAACAACTTAGAAAGATTTTCTGTTTAAGCATGCGTAATAATGATCATCTACTGAACATTCTATGATACATATTATGATACATATTAATATGATACATATTATGATACATATTATGATATACATAATACATAATATGATATACATAATATATGATATACATAATATGATACATATTATGATACATATTAATATGATACATATTATGATGCATATTATGATAGACATAATACATAATATGATATACATAATATATGATATCCATAATACATAATATGATATACATAATATATGATATACATAATATATGATATACATAATATGATACATATTATGATACATATCAATATGATACATATTATGATACATATTCTTTTTAAAATCATCTAATTATGAATACAAGACATCACATCAGATCATCGTTTATATCATATTTTTTATATAAAATTGTTTCTTTATTTAAATTAGACACATTTTAGAAAGTACAACTATGTTTTTTTAATCGAGTTTACCCCTAGCAAAGCTATAAAGCTGCTGACATACAAGGGGTTACTTGGTGTGGAAGATTTTAAAACAGCAACATTACTCAGAAGTGAGAACAGAGGAATAGTAATCAAGAGGGCAGTATTTATCGATTTTCATTGCATTTGAATTTTTACAGATTAAATTTGTCCGGAGAGCTTGAATCTGTAACGGAGTTTCACAAAGTAGAAATGCTAGGAAATAAACTGTTAGCATAGAATTTAGGGTTACATCTATACAAGCTGAGTGTAAATTAGTGGAATCTGTTCGTAAATCAAGTTACTGCGCTTAAATTCAAAGAGTCTAGGTCTCATAGCGAATATATTAAGATAAAATGAATTGTATGCGTATTATAAATAATTTAATTTCTTTTCAGTTCTTTTCTCATCCGACATTAACTCTTGAAATAAAGAATTATTTCTACTTTGCCTTGAATATGTAAATCAAACATTACTCGGCAGATTCATGCCGCGGCCAAACCGGGAGCTGCAGATTTTGGCAACAAAAGCGATTTCTATATTAGAAAAAAAACTACAGTTTCTGTCTATATTTCTGAGATGAGGTAATACTGAGAGTATTTATTTTATTCTGACTTTTTTTCCCGGTCTTTGTTGCCAATTGTCTCTATTTCTGAGAGGAGGTAGTATTTACTCTATTTACATTATTTGGACTATTTTCCTCATTTTTGTTGCCATTTATCTCTATTTCTGAGATGACGTAGTATTTACACAATTTACATTATTTGGACTATTTTCTTCATCTTTGTTGCCATTTGTCTCTATTTCTGAGAGGAGGTAGTATTTTCACTATTTTCATTATTTGGACTATTTTCCTCATCTTTGTTGCCATTTGTCTATATTTCTGAGATGAGGTAGTATTTACACAATTTATATTATTTGGACTATTTTCCTCATCTTTGTTGCCATTTATTTCTATTACTGACATGACGTAGTATTTCCACTATTTACATTATTTGGACTATTTTCCTCATCTTTGTTGCCATTTATCTCTATTTCTGAGATGAGGTAGTATTTACACTATTTATATTATTTGGACTATTTTCCTCATCTTTGTTGTCATTTGTTTATATTTCTGAGATGAGGTAGTATTTACACTATTTACATTATTTGGACTATTTTCCTCATCTTTGTTGCCATTTGTTTATATTTCTGAGATGAGGTAGTATTTACACTATTTACATTATTAGGACTATTGTCCTCATCTTTGTTGCCTTTTGTCTATATTTCTAAGATGGGCAGTATTTTCAGTATTTACATTATTCTGACTATTTTCCTCATTTTTGTTCTCATTTGTCTATATTTCTGAGATGAGGTAGTGTTTACATTATTTACATTATTCGAACTATTTTCCTCATCTTTGTTGCCATTTGTATATATTTCTGAGATGAGGTAGTGTTTACACTATCAACATTATTTGAACTATTGTCCTCATCTTTGTTGCTTTTTGTCTATATTTCTGTGATGAGGTAGTATTTACACTATTAACATTATTTGAACTATTGTCCTCATCTTTGTTGCCTTTCGTCTATATTTCTGTGATGAGGTAGTATTTAAAGTATTTACATTATTCGGAGTATTGTTCTCAATTTTGTTGCCATTTGTTTATATTTCTGAGATGAGGTAGTGTTTACAGTATTTACATTATTCGGACTATTGTCCTCACTTTTGTTGCTAGTTGTCTATATTTCTGAAATGAGGTAGTATTTAGAGTATTTACATTATTCGGTCTATTGTCCTCATATTTTTAGCTAATCGTTTGACGATTTGGCCGTTGTATACTCCTGCCCTTTATCAGGTGCTTTCGAACAGCACCCTTTGTTATATACACTGGGGTATATCATCTCCATCCCTTGCCTAGAGCCTCTTCTGGTAGTCATGAGCTATCACCCTCTAACCCTGTAAGTTAATTGTTTAACCAATGTGTATATCCACTGGGCGATGTGTCCTTAAGTGGATATAGACGTTTGTTAGTTCTTGTGACTTGATCCCAAAGAGTTGTTTGTTCAATTCCAGGCTACAGCAGTGGTGATGGAGGTGTTATAACCCAGTGTTTGTAATGAAGGTTTCTGTTCCAAATTCTTAGTTCCTGAAAATGCCTGAGCGTACAACGGCCGAAACGTATTACAAATGTCAACAAAGATTACTGTAGATAAAGTCTCTATTCCGTTTGATGCACAGTTTTATATTTAGAAATCAAAGCCAACGTTTTTTAAATTTACGGTTTAAGAAAATATACTAGAAACAAATAGAGGAACTCAAGCAGGTATAAGCACAAAAATTGTCGTTTATTTTAATCAAATATTACTAATATAATTTTCTTTATTGTAAGGTGCTGTGTTTCTTCATGTTCTGAGTGAACATGGCTCTTCTCAACTTCCTTTGTGGCTCGTAGCAACGTTTATATTTATGTATGGCTTCCATTTTTGTTTTGTCATTCCTTTGCACAAATGCAGTAGGATTGATATTACATACATTTCAACACACCATACGGAAAAATTGATATTATATACCATTTAACACACCATACAAAATGATTGATATTACATACCATTTTACACACCATACAGAAGGATTGGTATTATATTCCATTTAACACACCAAACAGAAGCGTTGATATTACATACCTTTTAACACAGCGCAGAAAAGGATCGATATTACATACCTTTACATACACCATACCGATGGATTGATATTACATATCTTTTAATGCACCATACTGAAGAATTGATATAACATACCTTTTAGCACACCATAGAAGTCTTGATATCCATACATTATAACACACCATAACGAAGGACTGATATTTTTTTTTATCATTTCCCCCCGAGCAAGGCGGAAACGCCACTGATGTGCAGGGGGTTACATAAATGTAAAAAGATTAATTAGAAAAGAGTGAGGAGTACAAGCTAGTTAGAAAGGAACAATAGAAAGCTGAGAAAGAAGGTGCGATGACAGATACATAGGAGGAGAGAAAGGGAAGGTTATACAGGGGACGGGAGAGAGCTAGAGGCCAGTGGTTAGTAGATGAGTATTAACTTTGCATTTAAATTTCTGGAGGTTGTAGCCGTCAGGAAAGCAAGAATACGGGAGTGAGTTCCACAGGCGGGAAGTGCGAGAGAGGAAGCTGCAGGAGTAGAATTGTCGTCTGCATTTGGCTAACCTGACTGTGAATGGGTGGGACCCAGTTGCCAGTCTGGTTGCACGGGTAAACACCTGTTGAGGAGGCATCAGTGACTTAAGCTCATCCGAGCAGAAGCCATGAAAATATTTATAGAAGAGACAAAGGGAGGCCACATTTCGACGATGGGAAAGTGGCTGCAGTCGAGTCGCCAGATCAGTACCTATCACATTACAGACTCTCCGTTGGAGCTTGTCAAGAACACTGAGGAGAACGGCAGAGGCACCTGACCATAAATGGCAGCAGTACTCCATGCACGGACGGATGGTTGACTTGTATATATGCAGGATGGATTCAGGTGGAAAAAACATCCTGGATCGACATACATACTTTTTAACACACCATACTGAAGAATTGATATAACATACCTTTTAGCACACCATAGAAGTCTTGATATTCATACATTATAACACACCATAACGAAGGACTGATATTACATACTTTTTAACACACCATACACAAGGATTGATATTACATACCTTTTAACACACCATACAGAGGATTGATATCACATACCTTTTAACATGCCATACAAAAGGATTGAAATTATATCCTATCTAACACACCATACAAAAGGATTGATATGACATACTTTTTAACAGGCCTTATAGGAGTATTGATATTACATACCTTTAAGAGAACATTCAGAATGATGGATATTACATAACATTTAGCGCACTAAACGAAGGGATTGATATTACATATATTTTAGCACACCATACACAAGGATTGATATTAAGAACCTTTTAACACACCATACAGATGGATTGATATTACATACCTTTTAACACACCATAAAAAAGGATTTATTATATACTCTTCACACACCATCCAGAAGGATTGCTATTACGTACCTTTTAATACACGATACAGAATATACAATATTACATACCTTTTAATACTTCAGGGAGTATGTTTGATATTACATACCTTTTAACACACCATACAGAATGATTGATATTACATACATTTAACAAAACATACAAAAGCATTGATATAGCATACATTTGAACAAACCATACATAGTGTTTGATATTAAATACCTTTAAACACACCATAGAGAAAGATGGACATTACATATATTTTAACACGAGATGCTGAGAAATTGATATTACATACTTTTTAACACACCATACAGAATGATTCATATTACATACCGTTTAACACACCGTACGAAAGGATTTATGTTACATATCTTTAAACACACCATACGGAAGGATTGATATTACATACAATTTAACATACCATAAAAAATATTGATATTACATACTATCTAACACACCATACAAAAGGATTGATATTGAATACCTTATAACACATCATACAGGAATATAGATAATACATACTTTTTAACACACCATACACATGGATTGATATTACATACTTTTTAACATACCATACGGAAATATTGATATTACATACAATCTATCACACCATAGTCGAGGATTGATATTACATACATTTTAACACACCGTTTAGAAGGATTGATATTACATACATTTTAACCCCTCGATACTGAGGGATGATACTACATACCCTTTAACACACTATCCAGAAGGATTGATATTACATACCCTTTAATACACCATACAAAAGGGTTGATATTACATACATTTTAACACACCATACAGAATGATTGATAGTACATACTTTCAACACACCGTATTGAAGGACTGACATTACATACCATTTCACACACCATAGAGATTGATCGATATTACATACCTTTTAATACACCATACAAAAGATTTGATAATACATACCTTTTAACACACTATACAGTAATATTGATATTACATTAATTTTAACACACCAAACAGAAAGATTGATTTTACATGCCTTTTTATCACACCATACAGGTAGATTGATATTAAATACTTTTTAAAACACCAAACGAAAGGATTGTTTCTACATAATTTTTAACACACCATACGGAACGATTAATATTACATAGCTTTTAACAAACCATACGGGAGTTTTGATATTACATGACATTTAACACTGAAGGATTGATATTCCATACATTTTAACACACCATACAGAGGGATTGATACTACATACCATTTAACGCACCATACAAAAGGATTGATATTACATATCTTTAACACATCTTAAAGAAGGTTTGATATTACATACTCTTTAACACATCATGCAGATAGTTTGATATTACATAAAAAATATTGATATTACATACCTTTTGATACACATTACAGATGGTTTGATATTACATAACTTTTCACACCATCCAGAAGGTTGATATTACATATCATTTAACACACCACACAGAAAGATTGATATTACATACCTTTTAACACACCATTACGAAAGGTTGATATACATATATATTTAACACACTATACGGAAGGTTTGATATTACGTTCCTTTTAACTCACAGTTCTTTATTTCCAAAGATACTGTCTTGTTTTGAATTATTTACTGGCATTTATTTTGTAATATTATCGCCCCCTAGCAAGGCATTCTACTGCCACTGTTTTGCAGGGGGTTACATAGGCGGAAAGTTATTAGAAAGAATGACAAGTTACAGGGGGTGTCAGTCAAGTGGAAAAGAGAAAGATGAGAATAATGATGAGGGTGGTGTGGACGGAAAATGGAGCATGAGAGTAAGAAGATGCAGGTTAGTGAGATTTTTTTTAATCATATCACCTCAAGCAAGGCGGTAACACCACTGATGTGCAGGGGGCTACGTAAGAGTGAAAAGATTGGAAAAGAGAAAACCGGAGACTACATCCTAAACAGGAAATAAGGGATGAGCCTCTTCACCTGTTCAATAGACGTGGGTGGAGTGTGAACCAGGCGATAGTTTAGTCTATCTACTCCAATTGAAAAAAAAAACAAAGTGAAAAGATTGGAAGAGAGAAAGCCGGAAACCACGTTCTAAACAGAGAGCAAGGGATGAGCCTCCTCATCTGTTCAATAGACGTGGATGGAGTATGAACCGGGCGATAGTTTAGTCTATCTACTCCAATTAAGAGATGACTATTGACTTTGCATTTAAATTCTTGGAGATTATAGCTGTCGGGAAAACTAGTAAATGGAAGGGAATTCCACAGGCGTCAGTTGCGATAAATAAGCTGCTGGAGTAGAAATTGCGTTTACAATTTATTGATTTCACAGGAAAAGGATGGGACCTAGTTGCTAATCTTGTAGCTCGAGTAAATTTATATATAGGGGGCGCCAGTGACCTAAGTTCATCGGAGCAGAAGCCGTGAAAATATTTATAGAAGAGACACAGGGAAGCCAACTTGCACCGCTGAGAAATTTACTGTATCCGTGCTGACAAGTCGGGATCTATTACATTACATATTCTCCGTCACGGACACCTCGGTGGATAGCAGGAGCACCCGATCAGATATAGCAGCAGTATTCAATGCACGGGCGGACGGTATATTTATATATGTGCAGGATTGTTTCAGGCGGAAATAATTTCCCGGCCCTACACAGAGAATCGCTTTTTATTTATTTATTTTTTTTGCTATTCCATTGCTCATACTGCTTTTATTGGAGTAGATAGACTAAACTAATTGGAGTAGATAGACTAAACTATCGCCCGGTTCACACTCCACCCACGTCTATTGAACAGGTAAAGAGGCTCATCCCTTGTTTCCTGTTTAGGAGGTGGTTTCCGGTCTTTCTCTTTTGCAATCATTGCACTTTTTTTTATATTATTTTTTAATTGGAGTAGACAGACTAAACTATCGCCCGGTTCACACTCCACCCACGTCTATTGAACAGGTGAAGAGGCTCATCCATTTTTTCCTGTTTAGGATGTGGTTTCTGGTTTCTCTCTTTTCCAATCTTACGTAGCCCCCTACGCATCAGTGGCGTTTTCGCCTTTCTTGGGGTGATACGATTAAAAAAAATATATATTATTTGTTTTCTTTTGAAACATCCAAAATTTGTCCTGTGCCTTTTACCTGCAGGATAAGTAAATCGATGCCATTCTGAATGACAAAAGCGTCAAATATATACAAGATCTTCATCCTAAAACTGAGTTGAATCTTTTTCTCTTATTCGCAGGTAGAAATGGTTTCATGACTTTATCTAGGTCGAAAGTGTCAAATGATTGCAAAATACGTCATTCAAACTCTGCATTGATAGTACTTCTCTTAAGCGCAGGGATACATAGATTCATGCTTTTCCTAACAATAATCGTGTGAAACGTATACAAATTTCTTTCCTTAAAATCTGAGTTGTTTCCTGTTTATCTCAAATGAACAGAGAAATTAATTCCTGTCATTTTTTATCCTCAATTAATTTTAAAGTCATTCTGTTTTATTTTATTGCGGGGATAATTTGGTTCATGCCTTTCCCGTAGTAATTTTCTTCAAGTGGATATGAAGTATTCCAGAAGCACTTGAAGTAATTAATCAATTAAATTAATAATTTCAGCAAGAAAATAATACGTGTTAACCAAAAATGCATTAATGCTAAGTGAGAATAAACAAATCTTCAAAATTTATTTGAGTTCAGGGAAGAAGAGCTTCATGCTTTTCTGAAGGGTAATAGTACGTTAAGGTTATTCTATTCCCTTTGACATCATATACACACACATATATATATATATATATATATATATATATATATATATATATATATATATATATATATATGTGGCCATTCCCTAAACATGCACACACACAATATTAAATGCATAGACTTACTTAGCAGGGAATATTGTACTCGTTTAATGTTTTATTTATTCATGGAGGCCACGTTTAAATAAGCAACTAAATTTATTTCTATTTTATTTCCGAGGTTACACATTTATTTATACATAAAAATAGAATGATAACAGAATTGCAATAACATTTTATATCTCTTTGCATCAATTAATATACGTGGGTACGTTACTTTGTACACACAACAGAAATTTGCCAAAAAAAAAAAGAAAAAAGAACAGAACAAAAATACCTACAACGGTGGTCTATAGAAATACACATATCAGCGCGCGTGCGTGTTCTTCTTCATCCGCTTCCGGCACACGGCCATGGTATGCACCTGTATATATAATTAATCACTATTTTCCCTACGTTTGTCCGAAGTAGAAGCCCACTACAAAAAAATAAATAAGTAAATAATTCCGACACGATATCGTGAGGATCTTTTTTCTTTTTGGTGCGGGCGGTCCGAAAGATTAGAAAAAGAGAAACAGTTTTTTTTTTCCTATCTCGTTTTTTCTGGGTTCTTTTTTTGTTTTTTATTATTATTTTTTTCTTCTGTGTGTTTATTTTTTGTAAGTGATAGGAAAGTAAACGTCCTTACTGTTGTATTAGATTTTTTTGTTATTGTTTTTTTATTCTTTTGATATTTATTCCCAAAGAACCTGTCGACCATTACCAATGCAGTATATATGCCCATATAACATTGTTCTCACAGGAAAAAGAACGCTTTGTTCTTTATATCCGATGCTTATTTCATGTATTACGTCATTTTTATATTGTCTTTTGACTCATTCGTTTCGTTTTTCACCGGTTCTTTTTCATTTGTTGCTTTTTATATATTCTTTTTTTTTATATTATTTATCCATTTTTATCATTCTGACATTTTTTTTTTCATTCTTTTCTTCCTCTATCCTCAATATATATAATATTTCTCTCTTTTTCTCCTGGAAATTTTCCTTGTTCTTTTGACATGTTTTTATGCTCCCTTTTGGTCGGTCTTTATTTTTCCGATCATTCTTTTTCGTTTTTCCATCCTTTCTTTCTTTTTTCATTCTTTCCTTCCTTCTTCTGAATATTATTTGTGTTCTTGGTATTCTTTTTATTGTGTATTTATTCTTTCTTTACACCATTATTTTTTTCTTTTGTCTTTCTTTCTTTCTTTCTTTCTTTCTTTCTTTCTTCCATCGACTGCAAATTTCTTTCTCTCATCTTTTGTTCCTAATATTCGTTTTTATTTATTTATTTATTCATTCATTTATTTATTTATTTAGCATTTCCACTTTCCTGTCTCTGTTTTTCTCTTTCTCTCTCCTTCTCTCTTTCAAAATTGCTTCTTCCATCTAGCAATTTTTTTTCTTTCACCGATCATTGATTTTTTTTTTCATGCTATTTCTTTTCTTTCTCTTTTCTTTCTCTGTTCTTTCTCTTTTCTTTCTCTTTTCTTTCTTTCTTTTCTTTCTCTTTTCTTTCTCTTTTCTTTCTCTTTTCTTCTTTCTTTTCTTTCTTTCTTTTCTTTCTCTTTTCTTTCTTTCTTTTCTTCTTTCTTTTCTTTCTTTCTTTTCTTTCTCTTTTCTTTCTTTCTTTTCTTTCTTTCTTTTCTTTCTTTCTTTTCTTTCTTTCTTTTCTTTCTTTCTTTTCTTCTTTCTTTTCTTTCTCTTTTCTTCTTTTCTTTCATTAATTCTATTTATTATTCGACGAAAATGATTTTCTTTTCATCATTTTTTTCCCAATATATGTCTCTTTCAGTTTTTCTTTCTTGCTTCCTCTGATATTTTTTCTTTTTATGCTAATGTTTTTCCAAAATTTCTTCGTTCTTTCTTTCTTGCTACTCTTTTTTTTTATCTGTTTACGTTATTTCTTTACACAATCACTTTTTTATCTTTATTATTTCACCAATTTTTCTTACCATTTTAATTTGTCTTTTCTGGATTATTATTTTCTGTCTATCTTCATTTGCTTCCATAGATTTTTCTTTCTTTCATTTCCTGAACGTTTCTTCTTTGATCGTTCTTAAAATATATTTTTCAGTTTCGTCTTACCAGTATATTTTTCTTTCTTCAGTTCTCTCTTTCTTCCTTTTTATTTGACTTCCTATCTGTCTTTCTTCCTTTCCGTCTTTCTTCCTTGTTTTCTTTCTATCCTCAGTTTTAATAATTTTTTTTCTTTCTTTCTTTGTTCATTTTTATTTCTGCCTGTCTTTCTGTATCTCATGATCTTTTTTTTTTTTTTTGCTAATCTGGTTGACTTTTCTATTATTTCGTTCTTTTTCTGATTATTTTGAATCTATGCTCTTTATTTCTCCAATCATTTATATATTTCTCCTTTCTTTCTTGCTTCCTCTATAGTACTATCGTTCATTTTTAATCTCTTCTTTCTTTCTTTCTTTCTTTTTTTCTTTCTTTCTTTCTTTTAATTCTTATATTAACCTTTTTTGTTTCTCTCCATGTTTTTCTGTTTTTTCTACTACCTCTCATAATATTTTTTCTATTCCTATATTAATCTTCGCTTTTTCATTTTTCTTTCTTTCTTTGTTTTTCCTTCTTTTTTATGTTTTTTCTTCTACTGTTCCCTATTAATATTCTTTCTTTCTTTCTTTTAGATTTTTCTTCTATTACTCTCTATATTAATCTTTTTTATTTCATTCTTTGTGTTCATATTTCTTGATATGTTAAAAGTTCTTTCATTCTTTCAATCTTTTTAGCTTTCTTTCTTCTGCACCTGTATTTATTTTCTTTCTTTCTTTCTATATTAATCTTTCTTTCTTTCTTTCTTTCTCGTTTTTGAGTTTCTTTCTTTCTTTTTCTACTCCTTATAATAATCTTCTTCCTTTTTTCTTTCTTTTTAATTTATTTATGTCTTCTTTTTTGGGCTTTTACCTTTACTTCTTCTTCTACTTCATTTATTAATCTTTCTCAATCTTTCCTTCTTTTATTCTTTAATTCTTTTTCTTTCTTTATCTATCTTGCTTTTAGGTTTCTTCTAGTAATCCATATATTCTTCTTTTTTCTTTCGTACTTTGCCTTTATTTCTTTCTCTCTTTTTCTCATGCTTTGTAGATTTCTTCCTCTCTTACATCTAATATGAATATTTTTCTTTCTTTCATTCCTTTTTCTTTCTTTCTTTCTTTCTTTTTTTTCTTTCTTTATGTTTCTCTTACTTATAAATCTTTCCTTCTTTTTAGCTTTCTTTCTTCTATTTCTAAATTATTTCCTTCCTTCTTTTTAGTCTTCCTCTTTTTTAGCTCTCTTTCTTTCTTTTATGCTATTTAGCTTTCTTTTTTCTTGTTAAATTTTTCTTCTACTACTCCGTATATTATGTGTCATTCATTCATTCATTCAATCATTGTTTTTGTTTCTTTCATTACCTCATCTTTTGCCCTCGTTTTTTCTTTCTTTCTTTCTTTCTTTCTTTCTGTATTAATCTTTCTTTCTTTCTTTCGTTTTTTTAACTTTCTTCTATTGCTAAATAATTTTCTTCCTTCCTTCCTTCCTTCCTTTATTTTTTTCCTCATTTTTAGCTTTCTTTCTTGATTGTGGTTAGGTTTTTTCTTATATTACTCAATATATTATGCGTCTTTAATTCATTCATTCATTCATTCATTCTGTTTCTTTTATGCTCTCATATTTTGTTCTCGTTCCTTCCTTCCTTTCCTTCTTTCTTTTTCTATTACTTGCTACTTTCTTTCATTCTTTTTAGCTTTCTTCTGTTGGTAAATTATTTTCTTCCTTCCTTCCTTTATTTCTTTATTCAATTTTAGCTTTCTTTCTTGCTTGTTGTTGGTTTTTTTCTTATATTACTCTATAAATTATGCGTCTTTCATTCATTCATTCATTCATTCGTTCTTTCTTCTACCCACCTATTTTTTGTATTTCTTTCTTTCTTTCTTTCTTTCTTGCGCTGTTTTTGTCCTCCATTTTCCGCCATAGGTATATACACTTTCTCCCCTATCGTTCATTTTCCTTTGTTTTGCATCTCTCTTACTTCCATGTCATCCCAGCATTCTACATTTAGCAGCCAGCTTTATTTCAACGTTCCTCGCCTAAGTAGTAGTTTGCATTCATGGTCAGATAACTTTCCTTTCTGGCTCAACAACATAGTTTATAGTAGTCCCACTCGATCTGTACGGAAAGATACCAAGTATACAGAACAACAATGCTCACTGCTACAGTATAAAATGTACACCTTTCTGACTATGTATATTTCCAGGGTTCATTTATCCACGCTTCTACACTGTATTGTTTCAGTTACCCACTGTTAACGATAGAAATAAAGAATTCAGAGCTTTTACTGAATAATCGTCCCAAAGCGCAAGAATGTGGTTAGTCAAAGAGAATACGGAAAGTGATTCTTTTTTAAGTGAAAATGGTACGATCTCACCTTTACAAAAAATTAAAAAAAAGGTAAAAGAAAGCATGCTGTTATCATTAATATCTGAGTAGAGAGGAATATTCGGTCCTAAAATTGTATTAGTGCATATATTACTCATAGAGATATAAACAAAAATCACTAAATATAGGAGATATATATATATATATATATATATTGAGCGTTTATAATGATAATATACGCGCTAAAAAGTCTGCCTTCTTCTACCGAGCGCCCATAACCCAGAGGTAGAATCGCCGACTGACGCCATTTCGGTCGGGTTTCAATCCTGGGTTAAAAGCAATCGGAGTCTAACCGCACTGATGAGCTGTGATGCAGCGAAACAGATCTGTCTGCGGATGACTATATATATATATATATATATAAATATATATATGGATGTGCGTTGTGGTGCAGTGGATACCGACTCGCAACGACAAATCGAGGACCTAAGATCGAATTCTAGTTGCATTCCTTGCATTCACTTACGCACAAATACACTTGGGAAAGGTATTAATCCGTCTTTTCCCTCCAGTTATGGGTGGGTTAAATAATAGGACAGACTGGATTCTATAGCTTTGGCTGGCAACTAGTCTACCGTAGAAAGCAATGGCAACCTACTTCGGGATAATCTTCTGCCCAGTCAGTCATGTCTCTTTCAAAACATGATCGCCCAAAGCGTGTATCACGTATGGCTATTAACTGACTGTTATATGTATTTATACATATATGTGTGTGTGTGTGTTTTCGTATTGCTAATATTTGTGACAGAAACTAATATTTTATGCTTAGCTCCTTTATTAAAGCATATATTTACCATACATGTATTAAAACACACACACACACACACACACACACACACACACACACACACACACACACACACACACACACACACACATATATATATATATATATATATATATATATAAAGTAAAATCCTTGATATTTGGTAAGGTAAATTCCAACGGAGACTAACTTCTAAGTAGAAGACAATGTTAAAATTTATTGTTAAATTTAACAGAGTATTATATATATATATATATATATATATATATATATATATATATCCTGCATATAGATTTTACATTGTGGTTCCATATGTATAAGGCTCGGGGCTACTCGAGGTAGAGTGTTATGTGAAGGGATAGTCCTATAGATAGAAGACGAAGATAATGTTTGACTTTATACTTGACCAGGTCAAGATTGTAGCGATCAGGGAAACATCTTCTTGGGAGTTTGCTCCATGGGACCGTGATTCGTGGAAGAAACGGTTTGAGTTGATCTACTTCCCGCCGATGGAATACGAAGGGAGATTCTGTGGCTTTGTACTAGTTAAGTGTCATGACGGGTCCTAGCCGTGAACATCAGATCTGGTGGAACCAGTTGATGTAGTTCTTTTGAGAAATTTCTATGGTAACTGTGATATATTCGCTTCATCCTTGTTGTTGATATAGAGGTTGAAGTGTGAAAAATAGTACTTCTCCCACGAGGACATTTTCCTCCTGATCTGAAGAGTGATGTATTTACTGGAGAAGTATAGCTAGCTGATCATTTTACCTGCATCATTAGTGATGGATCAAATATAGGAATTACACTTGAGATCGGCTGCCAAATATTCTCTAAAGGCACGAGGTCTCCTCGGGGGAACATCGTTCATCGTGACTGCTGGATGTTCAGGTTTGCTCAGAGGGAATGAAATGTAACCAGTTTGCTTTGGGAGACATTGAATGCAACCAGTCAGTTTCCCCACCCCTACTGGGAAGTTAATGTTAGATGGGATCAGAGATCAATACGACAAGACTGAAGTAAATTGTACTATACCGAGTTTTAGTTGCTAGTAGACATCAGAAATTAGACGTACCTTAATATGAATTTCGTAATATTTTATGTTCTTTGTTTTTTGTCTCGTCTAATACAAAACTTTCATCTGCCTGCCCTCACCTTGACGACTATGCTTCTGATACTAACTTAAATGTGGGTAAGGCATACACATGCACCCTTGGAATTTATATATATAGTCATCCGCAGACAGAACTGTTTCGTGGTATCACAGCTCATCGGTACAGTTAGACAGCCGATAGATTTTTACCCAGGAGTGAAACCCGACCGCACTGGCGTCAGTCGGTGATTCTACCTCTGAGCTACGTGCGCTCGGTAGAAGGAGGCAGACTTTTTAGTGTGTATATTATCATTATGCACGCCCAATAGATGAGAGTGTTCTTATTCATTGCTGAATGAACGATGCGTAGATACCAGAGTAGCTACTCTTTTTCAAAGTATACCATTCTTCCAGAGTGCTCCATCAGGGTGTGAGAGCATATATATATATATATATATATATATATATATATATATACTCAGTTTTAATCCGAGATTATGGACAGTATGGTTAACTAAAATAAAGACAAGAGGAAAAACTGTATTTTAAATCGGCGATTTAAAATACAGTTTTCCTTTTGTCTTTATTTTAGTTAACCATATTTATATATATATATATATATATATATATATATATATATATATATATATATATAATAATAATAATAATAATAATAATAATTCCAACGAGAGAAACTTCAAATATTCTTTTATGAAATATATTGTATTTTATTTTAATTTATATTCTGCTACGCGTGTATCTGGTCTCGCAAACTTCTTCAGGTACAGAGTGAACGTCAGTCATTTTCTTGTTTGTGGTAGTAATTTGCATCTTATACTCGTGAGGGAATATATATATATATATATATATATATATATATAAGATTAGATTCTGATCTCGAAATATTAATGAATAATAAATAGGTAATACCCAAGACGTTTTTTAGCTTCCTTTATTATGCTAAACACATTGTGATAGCCTTCAAATACCTCCCCATAGACTTTAGATACACAATGTTTTAAGCAAATTACCAAACTCTCCTATATATATATAAGTGGTTAACCCAATTACAGGTAAACACACACACACACACACACACACACACACACACACACACACACACACACACACATGCTCACTACAATTTACGACAGCAGTAGCAACGAAAGAGGACCATTCGTTTAAAGGCACGGTCCGGCAGCGGACGTACGTAAAATCAAGCTCTCCTATCATTCTAAAGATAACATTCTTGTCTCGAAATATTAATGAATAATGAATAAGTCATACCCAAAACATTTTTTATACATATTTTGCCAAACGCATTGTGATGGTCTTCAAATACCTACCCATACACCACACACAGACACACACACACACACACACACACACACACACACACACACACACACACACACACACACACACACACACACACACACACACATATATATATATA
>JBBBDQ010000285.1:1895000-1928431 GCA_037127315.1 Ascarosepion bandense | reverse complement strand
TATCTATCTATCTATCTATCTATCTAGTATTGACCATCGTATTTAGCTAGCTACTAAATACACAAATCTATCTATCTATCTATCTATCTATCTATCTAGCTAGCTAGCTAGCTAGCTAGCTATCTATCTAGTATTGAGCATCGTATGCTGGTACCTATTACTGAATACTCAAATCTATCTATCTATCTATCTATCTATCTATCTATCTATTATTGACCATCGTATTTAGCTAGCTACTAAATACACAAATCTATCTATCTATCTATCTATCTATCTATCTATCTATCTATCTATCTATCTATCTATCTAGTATTGACCATCTTATGCTGGTACCTATTAATGAATACTCAAATCTATCTATCTATCTATCTATCTATCTATCTATCTATCTGTCTGCGTCTATCTATCTATCTATCTATCTATCTATCTATCTATCTATCTATCTATCTATCTGTCTGTCTGCGTCTATCTATCTATCTATCTATCTATCTATCTCAGTCTGTTCATATCTATCTATCTATCTATCTATCTATCTATCTATCTATCTATCTATCTATCTATCTATCTATCTCTTTTATAATGTTAAATTTTCGTAACGACATTCTGAAGGGAATTTTTCGTAACTCGCTATAAGCCGATTATAATATCTCGGTATCTTCGCGAAAAGTCAACGGACTAAACTAGGTAGCTCCACTTCATTTTCGATATCTAAGTTTTAAATTGAATTTTTAAATAATTGTAACTATTACTTGAAACTTTAATTTTAGTTTAACTGTAATCTAAATGATTACATTTACTATTTTCACTAAACAAAATATTCGGGTGTATTGCAAACAAAATATTCGGGTGTATTTCAAACAAAATATTCGGGTGTATTTCAAGCAAAAGTTATATTTATTGGAATCTTGAGGTTGAGATTTTTTTAAATTTTCAATTTTTATGCTATTTTTTTCGGCGATCAAAACATTTGTAAACAAATTTGATTCTCGGTTATATAAATCTTGCAAAAATAAAATGTACATCACTCACTGGTTATTTTTGAAAAAATTATCAAATTTAAAATGAAATTAATATGGTTTGAAGCAAATATTACTTGTTTTTGGCATGGAATTTAGAATAAAAGTATTTCTTAATCACAAAGGTGTGACTCGTTGAGCTTTTAAATAGGCGATGACAACACTTATTAATCAATCTGGACCTGTGAAGACCAAAAGTATACATAACCCAGTTTAGCATTGCGTAAAGAGAACAACGCTTAAAATATGCAATCTTTTAATGATAAATCTCTTATAAGTTCCCACAGAAAAAGAAAATGTGCAGTTTAACATAATAAAAGAAAATTAGAAATTATTTTTAAAATCTTTATTCTAAATTATATCTTTTATAATTATATCACCCCAAGCAAGGCATTTTACTGCCACTGTTTTGCAGGGGGTTACATAGAAGGAAAGTTATGTGAAAGAGTGACAGTTTATAGCGGGTGTCAGGAAGTGAATAAGAGAAGGATGAGAATAATGATGAGAGTGGAGTGGGCGGAGAAGAGAGCACGAGAGAGAGGATGCAGGTTAGTGAGATAGGAGATGACTATTGACTTTACATTTAAATTCTTTGAAATTATAGCTGTCGGGAAAACAAGTAAATGAAGGGGAATTCCACAGGCGGGAAGGTTTTTTTTATCATTTTACCCCAAGCAAGGCATTCCACTGCCACTATTGCGCTTGGGGCTACATGGGGGAAGGTAAATAGAAAGAGTGGTTAAATATAGGAAATGTCAGGAGGGGGATGATAGATATTTGTGTGGGTGGTTAGAGTGCTTGAAGGAATGGAAGCGAATTAGTTTGTTAGGATGTGTCTATTGACCTTATATTTAGGGAGATGGTAGCCGTCGGGGAAGCAGTCTTGTGGAAGGGAATTCCACAGTCGGGAAGTGCGAGAAAAGAAACTGTTGGAGTAGAAGTTGAGGTTGCATTTTATCGGTTTCACTGTAAAAGGGTGGGATCTAGTTACTAATCTAGTATCTCGTCCAAATTCGAACCTAGGGGGCCCCAGTGATCTAAGTTCATTGGAGCAGAAGCCGTGAAAGTATTTATAGAAGAGACACAGGGAAGCCACGTCGCGCCGATGAGAGAAAGACTGCAGGCGGTTTGCTAAGTTGGTAACGATCACATTACAGACCCTCCGCTGTACCTTGTTGAGAAGCCCAAGGAGAACAGCAGGGGCACCCGACCAGATATGACAACAGTATTCAATGCACGGGCGGATGGTAGATTTATAAATGTTCAGGATAGATTCAGACGGAAAAAACCCCGGGCCCTGCACAGAGAACCGACTTTCATAGCAGCGGATTTAGCAATGGATTCGATATAGTCATTTCACCTGAGGTCCGCTGAAAGTGTGAGACCAAGGAGGCGTAGTGTTTTACTCTCTGGGAGGCAAGCCTGGTTCATGCTAATAGGAGGTAGGTGCGACTGTCTATAATGATTAATTGATAGTAGCTTCGTTTTAGAAGCATTAAAATTTACGAGCCATTTCTTACCCCAGTCCACTACGGATTGGAGGTCCTTTCCAAGCTCGGCTGCAAGGTTAGCTTTGTCGCCCACACCAGATTTTTGATCGAGGCGAGAATAAACTGTGGTGTCATCGGCGTACATACCTACTTGGGATCTTATGGTATCAGGGAGATCATTAATGTAGATCAGAATGAGCGTAAGACCTAGGATAGAGACTTGAGACACACCCGTGTTCGTGTGGTAATTCTGGGAGACATGTCCGTTTAATAGCACTTTCAATATGCGGTTAGATAGGAATGACTGGATTAGTTCAAGCAATTGTCCAGCTATGCCATAGCTCCGCAGTTTACATAGAAGGCCAGCATGCCAAACTCTGTCGAATGCTTTTACAGTAGAAATAGCGTTTAAAATTTATTAGTTTCACAGTAAAAGGGTGGGACCTAGTTCCTAATCGTGTGACTCGAGTAAATTTATATATAGGGGGCACCAGTGAGCTAAGTTTATCGGAGCAGATGCCGTGATAGTATTTGTAGAAGAGACACATGGAAGCCATGTGACTGTAACTGAGCTACCAAGACGGGATCTATCACATTACAGATTAAGTTTATGAGTTTTTTATTTATAAATGAAGTCTATTTTTAATGAATTAATAATCGAACACACTGAATGACTACCAGAAGTTTTAAAAGATGTTGAAATCTTTAATTAGCAAGGAAAAAAATGAAAACAAATCTTATAAAAATTCATTATTCATCGAAATGTTTTTCTTCTTCAGAATATGATATTCATAAATTATATTATTTATAAAATCTATTAAAATTTTATCAACATTTAAAATAGTGTAGTTTTTAATGCATTTTTGATTTTACTATTCGGAGCAAATTTTCGAAAATATATGCCGTAAATAAAAAAAATACATGATTTACATTCCCCAATGAGTCCTGCTTTTAATTAATAAATAAAAATTGGTACAGATAATGTATTTCTAGAAGTTTTAAGCAATTTATTGAAGTGGGGTAACAGATGTAATAAAATATATTTTTACCATGATTTTTAGAAAAATAATAATTGCATAAATAATTGCATTCGTTTGTAAATAGGTTCTTAAAGTTTCATAAAATCAGACAATTAGTTGATTTTTGCAAGAATTTTTAAATTAATGTCTATTAACGCCCAAAAACGACAAGTAATATTACGTTTTGCTTAACAGTCAAATTACGTAATAAACAGAGTGAATCACTGACGGAAAACAACAACAAAAAAAGAATTAAAATTTCAAACGTGTTTGACAGGATAAAAAAGTAAAAAAATAATGACAATAAAATTTGATCTTTACTCTTAATAATAGCTTAAACATTTTGATGCTAAAACTATTTTTATTAACATCATGCTATGCTGTTTTTTGGCAGTTGAGTGGAGGTACCTATAATTAATTAATCCTTCGAATAATTCACAATAATGCACTCGGAATAACTCTCTCGAGTAATTCACTCAAAAACAATCTCTTTAATGACGCACACCACGAGAATGACACGGAACGGTATTGATCTCCATCCTCAATGAGGCGAAACGTAGCACAATGTCTTTTATAATGAAGAATCGAAGCCCTAAAGCACTGAAAAAAATTTGCCATACTATTTATTTTTGAAGATATGAGATAAATGTCTGGTTATTTAGAAAATTTGGGAGTAGTAGTTGGAAGAAATATATTTCTGGTGTGTAAAAGTTGCTCAATCAACATAAAGAATTATGTAACCACGAAGATTTAAATATTTGGGTTATAAAAGGGGGCAAGATAGCTTAGATCTAGACATGTCACTTTTTAATTTTGTCTGGATAACATACATAGTGAGACCTTAGATTTTTTTAAAGGGTAGGCAATAATTTTAATCAGGAGGTTGTATTTTTAGTTTGTTTTTTTTATTGAAAAATAGTTTTTTTTTATTAATATCTATAAGCATATGTCAGAACTAGGATGAAATAATTGTGGTATATTTAGTTATATTATATTAAGAACAACAACTATATATATATATATATATATATATATATATATCCGAGTGAATATAGAATGAGGAGAGAAAAAATAACTTTTTTTCCTTCCAAAATTTTAATTTAAAACAGTGCTCGATATATGATGTATAGAGCTGTGAATATTTATTATAAATTATGTTTTAGAACAAGTACATAATTTCTTCTATATATGTCCCCTTCTCTACAATCATATGGCTGTTTCAGTGCTTGGACTTCAAACACATCATCGGGAGAAGTCTATGTATTGGGTTAGCGTTATCTTTCATGTAAGGTTGGAAAGTGTTCGATACTAGGTCTAATGTTATGTCTAGGAAGTCTACTTGCTTGATATTGTGGTTAATTACTACGTTAAGGCCAAAGGATGTAAAAACTCTATGGATTAATTTTCTGGTTTTATCAACTTTACCGCCAGTAGATTAATCAATTATCATCAGTCCATCGTTACTATACAGTCCTATCCTGCTCGTTTTTATTTCCTTATGTGCAGTTAAATTGTACAGTAAGAATAATCCGCTTAATCCGATGATTTGTTTAAATCCAAACACTGAAACAGCTATAATTTCTTATATATATATATATATATATATATATATATATATATATATATATTATAAATTATGTTTTAGAACATGTACATAATTTCTTCTATATATGTCCTCTTCCACTGAAACAGCCATATGATTGTAGAGAAGAGGACATATATAGAAGAAATTATGTACATGTTTTAAAACATAATTTATAATATATATATATATATATATATATATATATATATATATATATATATAATTATCATTGAATGATTAAATTTTTAAATATTAAACTTTAAAATGTATAATTTAACAAAACTGGACGTAAAGTTATATTAAAGAAAATTTTGTTTCCTGAGCTTGACCTACATCTACTGAAAATATTTGTCTCCTACAAATATCTTATTTCATCAGGTACCCATTCTTTTTATTTGTTTACATCGTCTTTATTTAATCAAAAATAATGTTTTTTCTATGAATAATATATGAATTATGTGTGCGTATGTGTGTGAGTGTGTGTGTGTGTGCGTATTTTCTAGCTATCCATATCAACATACAAACTGGGTAAAAAATGACCCAAGACAATTTTCTAAGATTATATCTTTCATAAATATAAATATGAATTCATAAAACATGTTAATACAAACATCATAAAATCTTTCTAAACAAAACCGATAACCTTAACCTTCAACATACCATAAAGAAAAGAAATTCACCCTAAGGAACATAACCCCTGTATTAAGCAATTAACTTCATTCAACCTGAACAACAAACCGAAAACCTAACTGTCCAAAATTATCAGTTTGCTTCCTGGCTTGAAGAAATGTATACGGAAAGCTATCGTTTCTGTTTCCGGACATGCAAAGCCGACCAGATCCTGTACATTTTATAGAGTTCATTTCGGTTGCTTGAAACGTAAAAGACTTTCCATGATATAGAATGCTACATTTTAGAATTGGCTTGCGAATAACATTATTAGTCATCACATAGAATCTATGAAAATCATGTTTTCTTTACCTGGTGTCACAATCCCGTAAATTTATGTGTGCTACTTGATTTTCATCTAGTTCACACCCTTTTACTGTTTAAATAATAGAATGTACCCTTTGCTTCTAATCGAACAGTTTCTTTTCTAACATTTCCCGCCTGTGGAACTCCCTTTTGTTTACATGCTTCACAGATATGTACCATCTCCAAAAGTTTAAATGCAACGTCAATTACCATTTTCTAGCTTCTTGAATTCTGTTCATATGTTTATCCTTTTCAATACGTTTTGTATCCAGTTTTTTCTCTCACTGTAAATACCTGTGCACTAGTGGGTGTCCCATCTTTCTTGGGTCACATGATTAATATATATATAGATATATATATATATAATGTATTATTTTGAGCATTATTTTTACCGATACTCGTATTTAAGTAGATATTCTGTTTTTTAATTAAACAGTATTTTTATATTTATATCTACCGGCCTGATTATTTACGATAAATTTTTATTACGAAAATGTGTGCTATCTAGCAGGATTTGAACCTGCGACCCCTATTTACATAGGGGAAGCTACCATTTGATCTGGTAACGTTTTAGACCGCTCGACCATAGATAGCCTCCTGATCAGACGAGGTTTTTATCATGCTTATATAACACAATTTTCGATTCAAACATATCTGCTCTGAAATGTATCGTGATGTCAACAAATGTAAACATGTTATGGAAATTAACGAATTTTAACGAAACTTGGTTATCAGCAACCGACAATTTGTAATGAATTATTTTAATTTATTTATCAAGAGTTTCGGTAAAAATAATGTTCACAATAATTCTTTACAAATTGTCGGTTGCTTATAACCAATTTCGTTAATATATATATATATATATATATATATATATATATATATATATATCCAGGACAAGAGAACCCACGGTTTTACGATTTTGAGTTCTCTGGCATTAACAGTTTTTATGAAAAAGTGCTCAGTAGAATAAATATTGTAGAACATAATATAATTATATAATTAAATTTGTTATAAAATTAAAAATACATTGCAACACGGATATTTCTATGTTTCGACATTTTTATTTTGTCATAAAGCAATGCTAGATGTTAGTTGCGAAAATAATTTTCATTGAATTTAAGTGTGCTACTTGATTTTCATCTAGTTCCCACCGTTTTACCGTTTAAATATTAAAAAGTAACCTGGAACAGTTTCTTTTCTAACATTTCCCTCGGTAGACAGGTTGCCAGCCAGCTACCTTCTGTAAGCGATTTTATAAATTTCTTCTCATCTGACTGGGAGAATTACCATTCCTTTGTTTGCAAGTTTTGGTAAAGATTTTTATTGCTTTGAAGCTATAGGGAGATGTTAATGTTTATTGATTTGGCCTTGTGTCATACATAACCGAATTCCATACAGTTTACAAATTTATTCGTTATTTTCATCATCAGAAGTTTGGTAGTAAGCAGATTTGGATGTCTTTATTTGTGGAAGAATAAAATTAGTAGAAAAATATAAATTTAGTATGTTTAAAATAGAAATTCATTAAAAGAAAAGAATAACACGAATTGGTAGAAATTAATGTTCAGTGTGAAAGTTGAGGGTAACAAGCGTTATAGAATGTTCGTAGTAGTAATTTGTTGGAAAGAGTATATGCGTACGTACGTATGTATGTATGTAAGTATGTATGTATGTATGTATGAGCGTTTGTTTGATAGGAATGTCTTTAAATGGAGAAGAAGAAGGAAAAGAAATCAGCACACGAGAAAGTAAGAGAAAGATGTCCAAGCTGTGGTTGAAGTTTCTCCCGTTACATTTTAGTGTGTCGTCTCGCTGCTCCCATCTCTCTGACAGGATGAGGCTAATCGAAGTGACGTATAATCATTTTAATTTTTCGCACTGGATCGCGAGGTCTTTTTAGTCTTATAAATCGCTTCCAATTTAACAACTACTCGCGAAATCCGATTTCGACTTTTTCTTTAAACACATGGTGAATCTTTTTTTTATTTGACAAATCCAGGATTTCAAAAGTCATTGTGAATTTTTGTAAAAGTGAAGATAAAGGTTGCTTTTAATTCTTAATTTTCTATCCGCCACTGTTTCTATCTCATCATTTTCATTTTGTCTGTTACGTCGGATGATGTCAAGAATAAGTGGTAAGATATATTGTCTAAAAGTCTTTTTTACCATGCCTCTCCGATGAGCTAATACAAATATGCATGCAATGGCTTCCGGCAAGATGACAAGATGGCAAGTATCAAATAAGTATTGCAATAATAATAACAAAGATAATGTTACAAATGAGAACGTCTAAGTAAGCGAACTAGTTTTGTTATCTTTCCCACATATCTTCATAAGCTGCTTCTATTACTGTTCTCACTTACCATTACCACAATCAACTTCTCAACTAAACCTCCCTTTCGGGTATTTTATACAATGAACTTTAGTAAAAAATTTCTGCGAATATAAGGTGATAAGAATAAATATAATTATAATAAGGATTATAAAAATAATAGTTATATTTTTTTAAACAATTCACAGCAAGTAAGGCGATAAAGACACTAAGACACAAGAGATTACTAGTAGTAAAAGATAATGAAACAGGTCAAAATGTGGTGATACCGAGCAAAAGCGATGGACCGGATGTTTGCGCTTTCACGACCAAAAAGCAAATGACCAAAAGTCGTCGTGCGCCGCCGGCTCGGCGCAGATGTTCCGGCTGAAAACTAAAAATTAATTAAATATTAAATTTCCAGTTCGCGAACCTACGCGAATTTTATTTATCAGCCAATGGGAAGCCCAGAACCAAATACAAGTGTGAAATCCCAAATGAGCTGCTGTGATCCAAAAAGAAGATACAAAAAGCGGATACAGAAAGTATTGCCAGGCAGACCGACTCGAGGAGAGGAGAGTAATTAGTAGCTCCCTTGACCGAAAGTCAAGTGGCTTACATATATTAGGTTTTTACAAATAAAAGTAATGTCATTTTGGTTTGGTACATGGTCGTTAAAATGTTCATAGTAGTAATTTGTTCAAAGAGTATATGTGTACCATACGTATGTATGTATGTATGTATGTATGTATGTATGTATGTATGACCGTTTGTTCAATAGGAATGTTTTTGGATGGAGAAGAAGAAGCAAAAGGAATCAACACTCGAGAAGGAAGGTAAATGAGGAGGAATGCCCGGGTCACTTGAAGTTGAAGTTGCATTTTAGATGTGTCCCTCTAGCTGCTCCCAACTGACTGACGCTGCCCGAAGTATTTATAGCATTTAGACTTTTTCGCACTGGTCTTGCAATTCACTTCCATTGGACTGAAAATCAATTTAACAATGACACTAGATGTGCGTTGTGGTGCAGTGAATATCGACACGGAACGGAAAATAGGGGTGCTGAGTTCAAATTCCAGTTGAAATCCTTGCATTCACTTACGCACAAATACCCTTAGGAAAGGTATTAATTCGTCTCTTCCCTCCAGTTAAAGGGTTAAATAATAGAACAGATTGGGTTCTATGGCCTTGGTTGGCAATAAGTCTAACTCAGAAAGCAATAGCAACCTACTGCGGGATAATCTTCTGTCCAGTAAGTCATGTTTCTTTCGAGACATGATCGTCCAAGCGTGTATCACTTATGGTACTTAACTAACTTGCGAAATCCGGTTTCGATATTTTATTTAAGCACATGGTCAATCCTTTTCCAATTTGGGAAAAATCATGGTTTCACACGTCATTGTGAAGTTTTGTAAAAGGGTAGAAGAGGGTTCATTTTAATTTTTGATTTTATATCCCACAATCCTAGTGGAATCGAAACACGGATCTCTGATTTCCAATGACGAACCTTTAATCATTGCACTTTCCGCACATTGGTAGTGACCTGGTTAGATGTTGCTTAACTTCATTGATCGTACGGGCAGTGGTGTTTCAACGTGATATGGCCGCAAACCGTAAGTCTTTGTATAGAAGTGCAAAAACGTTGTAAATAACAGCAAATATGAATTCAATGAAATATACGTCAAGAAATATATTTTGATCAAAAAAATATGGATGCTGTTATTGCTTTTGCCTTCTGTGTTTTTCTTAAAATATTTTTAGTCTACTGGTTTGTTTATTCTTTTGACTTGTTTCACTTGTCCACACCGACGAAGATAACAGTTTGGCAGCAGAAGGAAAAGCAAAACAAGAAATCGTGAGGTTCCGAAACGAAAAGAAAACAAATCGAAAACAAAAGATAAAGGACGCAGAGAATCTGGAGGGGACAAGGCAAAAGAAAGTCGAAATACAACCGTTAAAAACATGAAAGAACGAAAAAACCGACTAACACAAAAAAAAGAAAAACATGGAAATTAAGTTGAAAAAAAAAAAGCTACAGTATGAAGAAAATATATAAATAGATTCGGAGAAACAAGGTAACATTAAAAAAGTGGAATTGGGTATCGAAAAGAACTGAAAGGAACAGCCTCAGAAAAATCAAAGTTGAGAGAATCTTAAGCACAAATCAGAACATATTCACGGTTGATGAAAAAGCCGGAATTAGTGGTAAAATGAAAAAGCTGAAGTGGACAAACCGAAAAAGGAAAAAAAAAAAGCCGGAAAGTATATATATATATATATATGCTGGTACTGGAATGGATGAACATTGAAGGGAAACGGAATTAAAAAAAGAAGAAAACAAAAAAAAATGACTGAAAAATGTTAATGAATGAAAAGAAATTATGAAAAAAAATGGAAGAATGAGATCCCTGTATCGATTGTTTTTATTTTGTGATTTTTTTTTTGTCTGTAAAAGGAAAATGCAAAGAAATGGGTTGAATTAATGTTAATTATTTGCAACAAACAGACGGAAATGACCTCAGAATTGTGGGTGCTTTGTAGAAACGCAATTACAAATATTCATGCATACACATCTAGCAAACATAATATACATTCGCACACGCAAAATTATGCACACATACATATAGACATTCATACACACATTCATACATACATACATTAACGCACACATACAAAATCATATATAGATATTCACCAACATAAACATATTCACGCATATATAAACGCATTTACACAGATATTCACACACATGCACATATATTCGCACACACACGCATATATATACGCGCAAGCACTAACACTTTTACGCATGCATATATTCACACTCATGCACATTTATATTCACAGATATTCATAGTCACACATACTCATACAAACATACAAAATCATTGATATTCAAAAATGTACACATATTCACAAAAATATTCAATAAATATTCAAGCGAATTAATATACATTCATATATAGATATTCACACACATTCACATGTACATTTTGACACATACATACACATAAATTCATACACATAAACATTATCTCACATATTTATCAACATGTTCACATATACAGTCATATGTAAGTATTCATACACACATCCAAAACTATATAGAGAAATTCACAAAAACATATGCACACATTCACACACTTGCACAACCATATATAGTCTATACGTACTGATGATCTGTGATACAGCGAAACAGATCTGTCTGCAGATGACTATATATATATATATATATATATATATATATATTTATATATAATCAGGAAACAAAATTAGATATTTTTAAAAATCCATTGGTAATACGGTATTTAGCCATTGGTCCATTAGTAATACGGTATATTCGCGATTTTTGCAAATCCGTTGGTTATACGGTATTTCGTGATCTTTTCATCTTTTAATTTTTAATTATTATTAATTCTGGATCTCTAGATTTTAATTTCTTTGATACCACGCTATGGTTACTAGAATAATAGACTCTTACCATTACGATTAAAGCTAAATAGAAAAACTAACAATCATTTGTCGAGCGTAAATCCAACCCCCAATCTTTAAATTCCAAACTCCAATATCATACATCTAAAACAGTCAACGAGCCGCTCGGGTCATAGTTCAACTCTATCACCAACGAAGATTTTGTATATCTATGTTAAAGACGTTACCATAAGCTAAAATCATATACCTTAAGTTAACCCCCTTCCCCTTATTTTGTTCTTCCACTTTTCCTTCTCTGTCTTTTCTCTTTTTAATATTTATCCTTTCCTTTGACTTTTTCCATCCCACGTGACTTAGTCTGGACAAATATGAGACATTCATGGTTGGATGAATTTGGTTTGACAAGCGGCTGGAGCCGCGAAATGCACTATTTCTAATGGATTTGTAAAAATATCTAAATTTTGTTTCCTGATTATAAGACTCTGTTAAATTTAGCAATAAATTTTAACAATAACTTCTCTTTGGAGTCTTTCTCTATTGGAATTTACCTAACTAAAATTTCAAGTGTTCTACTTCATATATATATATATATATATATATATATATATATATATATATATATAAGATAGATAGATAATATACAAAATATCGGATTTTGTGATTAGATGTAAACATGTTAAACATTTATTTTATTGTCTACTAGTAGACTGAGTATTTCTGAGATAAGGTGGTATTTACAGTATTCTCATTATTCGGACTATTGTCTACATCTTTGTTGACATTTGTTTCTATTTCTGAGATGAGGCAGTATTTACAGTATTTACATTATTCGGACTATTGTCCACATCTTTGTTGCCATTTGTATATATTTCTGAGATGAGGTAGTATTTACAGTATTTACATTATTCGGACTATTGTCCACATCTTTGTTGCCATTTGTATATATTTCTGAGATGAGGTAGTATTTACAGTATTTACGTTATTCGGACTATTGTCCACATCCTTGTTGCCATTTGTATATATTTCTGAGATGAGGTAGTATTTACAGTATTTACATTATTCAGATTATTGTCCTCATCATTGTTGCCATTTGTACGACGTTTAATAATAAATAATTCTTTTTGTCTATATTTCTGAGATGAGGTAGTATTTACAGTATTTACATTATTCGGATTATTGTCCTCATCATTGTTGCCATTTGTATATATTTCTTAGATGAGGTAGTGTTCACAGTATCTACATTATTCGGACTATTGTCCTCATCTTTGTTGCTATTTGTCCGACGTTTAATGATAAATCTGTCTATTTGTCTATATTTCTGAGATAAGGTAGTATTTACAGTATTTACATTATTCGAACTATATCCACTGAGCCATGTATCCTTAAACACATGGCCCAGAGGATATAGGCCTTGGTTAGTTGGTTAGTTAATTACTTATGAGTTCAATACCAGGCTGCAGCAGTAGTGAACAAGTAACTTTCAGGGTTAAAGAGGGATAATTCATATCTTCTAATCGAGGCTTTACGCAAGGAGCGAGGATAATATACCCCAGTGATTTTAGTAAAGGTTTCGGTTCGAAATTCCTAGCACGTGAAGAAGACCGGAGCGTAAAAACGTCTGAAACGTCGTACAAATGGCAATGAAGATGAGGACCATAGTCTGAATAATGTAAATACCTTAAAAATAATACTAGCGAAAACCATTAACATTAAAAAAAATGCAAAATGAACTCTGGTAAAAATGGGTTACTGGTCATTAGGTTTATAAATCCTAAAAATTCAGTTGTTTTTGTCCTTAAGGACGCAGAGTATACAGACGTTGGTTATTTCCTGTGAGTTGACTAAGAGTCATGTGAGTTCAATACCAGGCTACAGAAGTGGGGAAAATGTAATTTATAGTGTTAGAGGGCGATAACTCATGACTACCAGAAGAGGCTCTAGGCAAGAAACTAGAATGATATACTCCAGTGATTGTAATAAAGGGTCCGGTTCGAAATTCCCAGCACCTGATTAATGCAGGAGCTTACAACGGCCGAAACGTCGTACAAATGGCAACAAAGATGAGGACACTAGTCCGAATAATCTAAATACTGTAGTAGACTGAGATCTTTCCCTTCCTTATATATTTACAGAAGATTCGTCAGGGTTCGGTTTGCCTATCCAAGAATACGTAAGGTGTTGTTTACTTATATTATTTTCTCTGCATATGTGCCATTTTTTGCGTCTTCTTTCTTTCATTTAGCCGATTTAAACTTATTTATAAATGGAACTTTGTCTGTATGTGTGTGTGTGTGTTTGTGCGTGTGTCCGTTACCTATAGACTCCGAAACGGCTAAACAGATTTTCTTGAAAATTTACAAAGTTGTACGATAAGCGTCTGCGAGTGTACTTAGCTAAGCTTTGTGTCGAGGTACCCCCTATAAATATCGAAAATCGATAATCGAAAAAATCGGGTTATAGAAGGAGTGGTCCGATTTTAATCAAATTTGATACATTCATAAACAAAGACATAAGAAACGATATTCCGAAGTTTCAAGGTTGCAGTTCTTACAATAGTGCAGAACATCGATAATATTATATATATATATATATATATATATATATATATATATACGGCAAGATGTTTGTGTGTGTGTCTGTTTATCTCCCTGTATGTCTGTATTTAGTTTTTGCTTCGGGTTTGTCTCTAAGTAGGTATAATTGTAGTTCTTAGTTTCAGCCATGATACCATTTACTCAGAGGACTTATTTAGCCTTCAAAATTCAATTCACGACGAAAAAAACTTATTTGATATCGATACCTGGAAATCAAAATTTGACTTACATCCATTCATTTTTCTTTCAGTCTACGGTTTCGCTTTAACTGGAAACATCCATTGCTTTTTAGTTTTTCGTGCCAACGTCCAACGAGTCTGAGCTCCAGGACCATGGATTAATTTTAAAGGCAGATCGTATTTCTACGACGGTCTTAATCATTTGATGATTGGGATTGCGTGAATTATGATCGGTGTTATTTTAGACCTTTTCCTGTTTGGCATTACTATCCTGGGTATGACAATATACTGTATCCGACAACAAGGCCTCTGATTTGGAGATTGTGAGAAGCATGTGATCAACTCTTTACCGTTGTTGTTCCTAGGTCCACCTTGGCCGGGAGTGGTAGCACCTTTTAGATTCCCAGCTACAGGTAAATAGTTTACCCATAGTTTGTGGTCATAACACTATGAAAGTATAAAAATAAGCTGTTATATTAAAACTTCCAGTAATAAATCTTTGAAGGAAAAAAGTATTACCAGCAATACATCTGATTCTCAACAAAATCCACTTTACAAACGTACGCAAAAGAAAGCTGATCTCCAAACTAATTTCTTACAAAAATATATATTCTATTCTTACAAATTTATTGTAATAATTATGTCGGCATTAAATAATATGATATTGATATGTCGTAAAGTAAACCAAACCAACCCAATTATAATTGGATACTCGTCGTTATGCGTCTAAATTTTCATGTTTGACAGAACTTTTTTAATACTTATTTCTTTACCAATTAAGAAATAACAAACATTGCATTGTATTAAACAGTTGTAAATAAAATTAGTATTGGAAATAACAATGCAATAAATAATGTGTAATATGCTTGTTACAAATAATTTAATGTGTAGATTCACTTTCATATGTATGGTTTTTCTTAGAATTCTATTAATCATTTTTTTAAAATAACACACATTGCCAAGAGAGTGAAGATAGTTAAAATGATAGCGGTGTCAAGGGAAAAGCCATAATTTTCCCACACCATTTTATTAGGTGCAGGAAAGTTAGAGAATACCGAAATCTCTTCTTTGGGCTTAAATTTCAGTTTTATTTCTGAATTAAATGCAAATTTAATTTTCGTATTTACCCCCTTGTGCAAATTAATTTAAACAACTGCTTTCTCTAACCATACTGTCAGTTTTAAACCCATTAAAGGAATACAATTTTGTAAAAAAAAAGAAGAAAAATACATACCAGCAATACGTCTGACTCTCAAAAAAACACTTTAAAAAATACATCAAAGAAACCTGATCTACAAACTGATTTCTTACAAAGAATATATATTCTATTCTTATGAACCTAACCTAAAAATCATATCGACATTAAATAACCCACTGGGGTTGATATGATCTAAAGCAAAATCAGCCGAACACATGATTTACAAAGGCACCTCGGCGTAGTGTAATGGTTAGCAAGCCTGTCCCGCTAGAATCATTATAACTGTGTAGTGAGTTCGATTCTCACTGAGTACCTCCTACTTTCGGCGGTGTGTCACGTCTAAGCTACGCTTAGACAATCACCTTCCTTCAAGTTTGGGGGTTGGGTGCAGGGCTAACAAACTTGCCCCACAAAAAACAGTTTGTTACGAATACAGCAAAAAAACGCTGCGCTACACACAATTGGGCGTAAAGGAAAATTTTCTATGATCTACAAACTGGTTTCTTACAAAAAGAATCCATATTCTAATCATTTGAAACACCTTATCAGCATTAAATAATCATTAAATTTGATATGCCGTAAAGCAAAATAAGCCGAACCCATGATCTATGTGTGGTTTCTTACAAAGTCCATATTCTAATCATTTGAAACACCTTATCGGCATTAAATAATCCATTAGGGTTGATATGCCGTAAAGCAAAATAAGCCAGACACCAGTCTACAAACTGGTTTCTTACAAAGAATCCATATTCTAATCATTTGAAACACCTTATCAGCATTAAATAAACCAGTAGAGATTTGATATGCCGTAGTAAAATAGCCGAACCCATGATCTACAAACTGGTTTCTTACAAAGAATCCATATTCTAATCATTTGAAACACCATATCGGCATTAAATAATCCATTAGGGTTGATATGCCATACGGCAAAAATAATGACCAAGTCTACAAACTGGTTTCTTACAAAGAATCCATATTCTAATCATTTGAAACACCTTATCGGCATTAAATAATCCATGTAGGGTTGATATGCCGTAAAGCAAAATAAGCCGAACCCATGATCTACAATGGTTTCTTTAAAGAATCCATATTCTAATCATTTGAAACACATTATCGGCATTATAAAATAATCCCATTAGGGTTGATATGCCGTAAAACAAAACCGAACCCATGATCTACAAACTGGTTTCTTACAAAGAATCCATATTCTAATCATTGCAAACACCTTATCGGCATTAAATAATCCATTAGGGTTGATGGCACGTAAACAAAATAAGCCGAACCCATGATCTACAAGCTGGTTCTTGCAAAGAATCCATATTCAATCATTTGAAACACCTTATCGGCATTAAATAATCCATTAGGGTTGATATACGTAAAGCAAAATAAGCCGAACCCATGATCTACAAACTGGTTTCTTACAAGAATCCATATTCTAATCATTTGAAACACCTTATCGGCATTAAATAATCCATTAGGGTTGATATGCCGTAAAGCAAAATAAGCCGAACCCATGATCTACAAACTGGTTTCTTACAAAGAATCCATATTCTAATCATTTGAAACACCTTATCGGCATTAAATAATCCATTAGGGTTGATATGCCGTAAGCAAAATAAGCCGAACCCATGATCTACAAACTGGTTTCTTACAAAGAATCCATATTCTAATCATTTGAAACACCTTATCGGCATTAAATAATCCATTAGGGTTGATATGCCGTAAAGCAAATAAACCGAACCCATGATCTACAAACTGGTTTCTTACAAAGAATCCATATTCTAATCATTTGAAACACCTTATCGGCATTAAATAATCATTAGGGTTGATATACCGTAAAACAGAAATAAGCCGAACCCATGATCTACAAACTGGTTTCTTACAAAGAATCCATATTCTAATCATTTGAAACACCTTATCGGCATTAAATAATCCATTAGGGTTGATATGCCGTAAAGCAAAATAAGCCGAACCCGCAGTCTACAAACTGGTTTCTTACAAAGAATCCATATTCTAATCATTTGAAACACCTTATCGGCATTAAATAATCCATTAGGGTTGATATGCCGTAAAGCAAAATAAACCGAACCCATGATCTGGAAAGCGCTGGTTTCTTACCGAGAATCCATATTCTAATCATTTGAAACACCTTATCGGCATTAAATAATCCATTAGGGTTGATATGCCGTAAAACAAAATAAGCCGAACCCATGATCTACAAACTGGTTTCTTACAAAGAATCCATATTCTAATCATTTGAAACACCTTATCGGCATTAAATAATCCATTAAGTTGTGATATGCAATAAAGCAAAATAAGCCGAACCCATGATCTGCAAGCTGGTTTCTTACAAAGAATCCATATTCTAATCATTTGAAACACCTTATCGGCATTAAATAATCCATTAGGGTTGATATGCCGTAAAGCAAATAAGCCGAACCCATGATCTACAAACTGGTTTCTTACTAAAGAATCCATGTTCTAATCATTTGAAACACCTTATCGGCATTAAATAATCCATTAGGGTTGATATACCCGTAAAGCCAAATAAGCCGAACCCATGATCTACAAACTGGTTTCTTACAAAGAATCCATATTCTAATCATTGCGACACCTTATCGGCATTAAATAATCCATTAGGGTTGATATGCCATAAAGCAAAATAAGCCGAACCCGCAGTCTACAAACTGGTTTCTTACAAAGAATCCATATTCTAATCATTTGAAACACCTTATCGGCATTAAATAATCCATTAGGTTGATATGCCGTAAAGCAAAATAAGCCGAACCCATGATCTACCGACTGGTTTCTTACAAAGAATCCATATTCTAATCATTTGAAACACCTTATCGGCATTAAATAATCCATTAGGGTTGATATGCCGTAAAGCAAAATAAGCCGAACCCATGATCCCAAACTGGTTTCTTACAAAGAATCCATATTCTAATCATTTGAAACACCTTATCAGCATTAAATAATCCATTGAGTTGATATGCCGTAAAATGGTAAACCGAACCCATGATCTACAAACTGGTTTCTTACAAAGAATCCATATTCTAATCATTTGAAACACCTTATCGGCATTAAATAATCCATTAGGTTGATATACCGTAAAGCAAAATAAGCCGAACCCATGATCCCAAACTGGTTTCTTACAAAGAATCCACTTTCTTCTAATCATTTGAAACACCTTATCCGGCATTAAATAATCCATTAGGGACTTGATATGCGTAAAGCAAAAAAATGAACCATGATCTATACGAGCGGTTTCTTACAAAATCCATATTCTAATCATTGGAAACACCTTATGGCATTAAATAATCCATTAGGAGTTGATATGCCGTAAAGCAAAATAAGCCGAACCCATGATCTACAAACTGGTTTCTTACAAAGAATCCATATTTCTAATCATTTGAAACACCTTATCGGCATTAAATAAACCATTAGGGTTGATATGCATCAAGCAAAATAAGCCGGAACCCATGATCTACAAACTGGTTTCTTACAAAGAATCCATATTCTAATCATTTACGAGCTTACCCTTATCGGCATTAAATAATCCATTAGGGTTGATATGCCGTAAAGCAAAATAAGCCGAACCCATGATCTACAAACTGGTTTCTTACAAAGATACTTATTCTAATCATTTGAAACACCTTATCGGCATTAAAAATAATCCATTAAGTTGATATGCCGTAAAGCAAAATAAGCCGAACCCATGATCTACAAACTGGTTTCTTACAAAGAATCCATATTCTAATCAAACTTTGAAACACTTTATCGGCATTAAATAATCCATTAAGGTTGATGTCACCGTAAAACAAAGTAACCGAACCCATGATCTACAAACTGGTTTCTTCCACAAAGAATCCATATTCTGATAATACAAACCTATCCTAAACACCTTATCAGCATTAAATAATCCATTAGGGTTGATATGCCCGTAAACAAAATAAGCCGAACCCATGATCTACAAACTGGTTCTTACAAAGAATCCATATTCTAATCATTTGAAACACCTTATCGGCATTAAATAATCCGTGGAGTTGATATGCCGTAAAGCAAAATAGCCGAACCCATGATCTACAAACTGGTTTCTTACAAGAGAATCCTTATTCTGATAATACAAACCTATCCTAAACACCTTATCAGCATTAAATAATCCATTAGGGTTGATATGCCGTAAAGCAAAATAAGCCGAACCCATGATCTACAAACTGGTTTCTTACAAGGGTATATTCTAATCATTTGAAACACCTTATCGGCATTAAATAATTAGGGTTGATACCGTAAAGCAAATAAGCCGAACCCATGATACTACAAACTGGTTTCTTACAAAGAATCCATATTCTGATAATACAAACCTATCCTAAACACCTTATCAGCATTAAATAATCCATTGGGTTGATATGCCGTAAAGCAAAATAAGCCGAACCCATGATCTACAAACTGGTTTCTTACAAAGAATCCACTATTCTAATCATTTGAAACACCTTATCGGCATTAAATAATCCATTAGGGTTGATATGCCGTAAAGCAAAATAAGCCGAACCCATGATCTACAAACTGGGTTTCTTACAAAAGATCATATTCTAATCATTTGAAACACCTTATCGGCATTAAATAATCCATTAGGGTTGATATGCCGTAAAGCAAAATAAGCCGAACCCATGATCTACAAACTGGTTTCTTACAAGAATCATATTCTAATCATTTGAAACACCTTATCGGCATTAAATAATCCATTAGGGTTGATATGCCGTAAAGCAAAATAAACCGAACCCATGATCTACAAACTGGTTTCTTACAAAGAATCCATATTCTAATCATTTGAAACACCTTATCGGCATTAAATAATCCATTAGGGTTGATATGCCGTAAAGCAAAATAAGCCGAACCCATGATCTACAAACTGGTTTCTTACAAAGAATCCATATTCTAATCATTTGAAACACCTTATCGGCATTAAATAATCCATTAGGGTTGATATGCCGTAAAGCTAAAATAAACCGAACCATGATCTACAAACTGGTTTCTTACAAAGAATCCATATTCTAATCATTTGAAACATATCTGACATAAATAATCCATTAGGGTTGATATGCCGTAAAGCAAATAAGCCGAACCCATGATCTACAAACTGGTTTCTTACAAAGAATCCATATTCTAATCATTTGAAACACCTTATCGGCATTAAATAATCCATTAGGGTTGATATGCCGTAAAGCAAAATAAGCCGAACCCATGATCTACAAACTGGTTTCTTACAAAGAATCCATATTCACAGTAATACAAACCTATCCTAAACACCTTATCAGCGACAAATAATCCATTAGGGTTGATATGCGTAAAGCAAAATAAGCCGAACCCATGATCTACAAACTGGTTTCTTACAAAGAATCCATATTCTAATCATTGAAACACCTTATCGGCATTAAATAATCCATTAGGGTTGATATGCCGTAAACAAATAAGCCGAACCCATGATCTACAAACTGGTTTCTTACAAAGAATCCATATTCTGATAATATAAACCTATCCCCTAAACACCTTATCAGCATTAAATAATCCATTAGGGTTGATATGCCGTAAAGCAAAATAAGCCGAACCCATGATCCCCTAAAACTGGTTTCTTACAAAAGAATCCATATTCTAATCATTTGAAACACCTTATCGGCATTAAATAATCCATTAGGGTTGATATGCCGTAAAGCAAAATAGCCGAACCCATGATCTACAAACTGGTTCTTACAAAGAATCCATATTCTGATAATAAAACCTATCCCTGAAAACACCTTATCAGCATTAAACCGTCAAATTAGGGTTGATACGCCGTAAAGCAAAATAAGCCGAACCCATGATCTACAAACTGGTTTCTTACAAAGAATCCATATTCTGATAATACAAACCTATCCTAAACACCTTATCAGCATTAAATAATCCATTAGGGTTGATATACCGTAAAGCAAAATAAGCCGAACCCATGATCTACAAACTGGTTTCATACAAAGAATCCATATTCTAATCATTTGAAACACCTTATCGGCATTAAATAATCCATTGAGGTTGATATGCCCGTAAAGCAAATAAGCCGAACCCATGATCTACAAACTGGTTTCTTACAAAGAATCCATATTCTGATAATACAAACCTATCCTAAACACCTTATCAGCATTAAATAATCCCATTAGGGTTGATATACCGTAAAGCAAAATAAGCCGAACCCATGATCTACAAACTGGTTTCTTACAAAGTATCCATATTCTAATCATTTGAAACACCTTATCGGCATTAAATAATCCATTAGGGTTGATATGCCGTAAAGCAAAATAAGCCGAACCCATGATCTACAAACTGGTTTCTTACAAAGAATCCATATTCTGATAATACAAACCTATCCTAAACACCTTATCAGCATTAAATAATCCATTAGGGTTGATATGCCGTAAAGCAAAATAAGCCGAACCCATGATCTACAAACTGGTTTCTTACAAAGAATCCATATTCTGATAATACAAACCTATCCTAAACACCTTATCAGCATTAAATAATCCATTAGGGTTGATATGCCGTAAAGCAAAATAAGCCGAACCCATGATCTACAAACTGGTTTCCTACAAAGAATCCATATTCGAATCATTTGAAACACCTTATCGGCATTAAATAACCCATTGGGGTCGATATGTCGTAAAGCAAAATAAGCCGAACCCATGATCTACAAACTGGTTTCTTGCAAAGAATGTATATTCTATTCATACGAATCTTTTCTTAAAAATCTTATCAGCATTAAACAAAAATGAACAAAATGAATCTAAACCCTGATCTACAAACTGGTTTCTTACAAAGAATCCATATTCTAATCATTGGAAACACCTTATCGGCATTAAATAACCCATTAGGGTTGATATGCCGTAAAGCAAAATAAGCTGAACCCATGATCTACAAACTGGTTTCTTACAAAGAATGTATATTCTATTCATACGAATCTATCCTAAAATCTTACTGGCATTGAACAACCCATTGGGGTTGATATGCCGTAAAGAAAATCCATGATCTACAAACTGGTTTCTTACAAAAAATCTATAATCTATTCATATGAATCTATCCTAAAATTCTTATCGGCATTAAATAACACATAAACTCATGATCTACAAATTTATTTCTTACAAAGAATATATATTCTGTTTATGGAAATCTACTGTAATAATCTTCTCGGCATTAAATAACCCATTAAGGTGTTGATATGCCGTAAAACAAACCAAACCAAATCTTTTTCACTTGATACCTGTATTCGATTAGACATTCCGTTAATTTTAAACAGTATTATATTTAGTCTAACTGATTACACTTTCGAGAAAAGAAATGATAAGAAGTCAGTTTTCAGTGGAAGATTACCAAGTTCTTAACATTTTGGGTGCGTTAAGTCGATTAGCAACCGGCATAGCACGTTATAACTTTCAATGCGAAAACTACTCCATAACAATCAGAATCATCAGAAGGTTATCAGAAGAATAAAAGTATAAATTTAGTATGTTTAAATAGAAATATATTAATAGAAAAAGAATAACATGAATTCGTAGAAGTTACATGTTCAATGCGAAACAGTATTAAGAAGTTAAGGGTATTTTTTTTTATCATATCACCCCGAGCAAGGCGGTAACGCCACTGATGTGCAGGGGGTAAACAGGAGTGAAAAGATTGGAAAAGAGAAAACCGGAAACCGCACCCTAAACAGGAAACAAGGATGAGCCTCTTACCCTGTTCAATAGACGTGAGTAGAGTGTGAACCGGGCGATAGTTTAGTCTATCTACTCCAATTGAAAAAAAAAAGTGAGAAGATTGGAAAAGAGAAAACCGGAAACCGCATCCTAAACAGGAAACAAGGGATGAGCCTCTTCACCTGTCCAATAGACGTGGGTGGAGTGTGAACCGGGCGATAGTTTAGTCTATCTACTCCAATTGAAAAAAAAAAGTGAGAAGATTGGAAAAGAGAAAGCCGGAAACCGCATCCTAAACAGGAAACAAGGAATGAGCCTCTTCACCTGTTCAATAGACGTGGGTGGAGTATCAAGAGTTCGTAGTAGTAACTTGTGTGGATGTAGGCAGGAACGTATGTATGTATGTATGTATGTATGAGCGTTATCTTTGGGTAAGAATGTCTTTGAAGTATTCGATTAGTCTTAAAGGGTTCCGTTCGGTTATCAAGTATAAGAAATGTAGACAGGTGAACGATGAAGAGGAAGGAGGTGAGAGAGAAAGAGAGAGGTAATAATAATAACAAGCGCTTGACGTTTGTCGAAGAACGTGTTAATTAATTTCGTATGCTTCTCTCTGACGACAGTCGAATTTGCTCCGTCTTTTATTTCGTTTTTGGTGGTCAAAAGGTCATTTGGGAAATCACTCCCGGATATGATTCTGGCCTTTCCATTGGAGGATGAACAAACTTCGCGTCGGCTCGTGGAAAGGATCCGTAAAATAACTTGTTTCCAATAATTGAAAATTATTTGAATTTTGTTTTTAGATGTTTCCTAGTTTTTTATTGGCCTAAAAAATTTCGCATCAGGGTGTAAAATTTCACGAGTTTGTTTTGGATTCGCTTTGCAATTGTGCTAAGCAAGGTTTTGTAAATTCGAGTAAATTCGTTTATTTCTAAGAAAATCAATTAGTAATGCTTAGCATTTGAATTTTAAATCTACATTTTGTTTCTTCATTACAATACAGCATCCAGCACTGTTTTATTAGATAAAGTCTCCGTAGGGCAGAAATAAATATGTAAATAGCTCATCATTGCTTGACAAGTGTTTGTTGGGTATTGAAAGATAAAAAAATACTTACTGTTGTGGATTCTGCTTGAGAAATCACACAAAAAAATAAATGACAAAAGCAGATATGGAGATAGAAAATTGAACAAAAATATACAAACAGGGACACGGGTTAGTCAATTCAGGAATACTAGGAATACTATTAGTAGAATCAATATATACAGTCTTGTCGTGAAAAAGTATGTCCAGGTAATGAGTCTATATCCAAATAATTCCAACTTACTATGCACGAACTTACTGACCAACTAAGCGACTAGACAACTGTAAACTACTTAACTACTATAGTATTTAGCTTTCCCTCCCAGTAAGGGCAACATGGGACACATGGTCAATTTTTAACTGGGATTTCCGGGCTATATGGCTCGGCCAAAAAATGTCTGTCTATTTTTGCCAGTCGTGATTCTACCCTTCGGCGGAACCACGACTGGGTTATTGCTCTCTGCTTCCAAGCAGAGAGTGCCCTCTACCCGAAGGCAGAGGGCTGACAGTGTCATAGCAGCAGCAGCAAAGTGCTGGCTCTATTTCTCAACTACTACATTATTTAGCAGCCCCACCCAGTAAGGGCAACAAGTGACATATAGTCAATTTATGACTGGGATTTCCGGGCTATATGGCTCGGCCAAAAAATGTCTGTCTATTTTTGCCCAGTCGTGCTTCTACCCATTGGCGGAACCACGATTGGGTTATTGCTCTCTGCTCGGAAGCAGAGAGCGCCCTCTACCCGAAGGCATAGAGCTGACAGTGTCATAGCTGCAGCAGCAATGTGCTGGCTCTACTACTCAGCTACATTATTTAGCTGTCCCTCTCAGTGAGGGCAACATGTGACATATGGTCACTTATGACTGGGATTTCTGGACTATATGGCCCGGCCAAAAAATACCTGTCTATTTTTGCCCAGTCGTGCTTCTACCCTTCGGCAGAACGACGACTGGGTTATTGCTCTCTGCTCGGAAGCAGAGAGCGCCCTCTACTCGAAGCCAGAGGGTTGACAGTGTCATAGCAGCAGTAGCAACAGCAGCAGCAGCAAAGTACTGGCTCTACTACTCAACAACTACATTATTTAGCAGCCCCTCCCAGTAAGGGCAACATGTGACACATGGTCAATTTATAACTGGGATTTCCGGGAATATGACCCGGTCAAAAAATGTCTGTCTATTTTTCCCCAGTCGTGCTTCTACCCTTTGGCGGAACCACGACTGGGTTATTGCTCTCTGCTCGGAAGCAGAGAACGCACTCTATCTAAAGGCAGAGAGCTGACAGTGTCATAGCAGCAGCTGCAAAGTGCTGGCTCAACTATTCAACTAATACAATATTAAGTTGTCCCTCCCAGTAAGGGCAACATGTGACACCTGGACAGTTATAACTGGGATTTCCGGGCTATATGGCCCGGCCAAAAAATGACTGTCTATTTTTGCCCAGTCGTGCTTCTACCCTTCGGTGGAACGACGACTGGTTTATTGCTCTCTGCTCGGATGCACAGACCGCCCTCTTCCCGAAGCCAGAGGGATGACAGTGTCATAGCAGCAGCAGCAGCAGCAAAGTGCTGGCTCTATTTCTCAACTACTACATTATTTAGCTGTCCCACCCAGTAAGGGCAACATGTGACACATGGTCAATAACTGGGATTTGCGGGCTATATGGCTCGGCCAAAAAATGTCTGCTATTTTTGCCCAGTCGTGCTTCTACCCTTCTGCGGAACCATGACTGGATTATTGCTGTCTGCTCGGAAGCAGAGAGCGCCCTCTACCCGAAGCCAGAGGGCTGACAGTGTCATAGCTGCAGCAGCAAAGTGCTGGCTCTACTACTCAACCTACTGCTACTACTGTCAGCATAGGCCGGATATGTACACATTAGGCGAGTCCATTCTTGTATCCAAAAAGCGGTGATCCCCAACACCTTCTACTGTTCGTTTTACTATAATTATTTCTTTTTTGTTTTACTATTTTTTAACCTAAATTAAATATTACTTCTTTCAAATCAGATTTCAATTTTAAATCAGCTAATATTGTTGAAATAATGTTTCGGAAAAGTATATTTTATTTTTAGATGATTTTTAAATAAAGAAAATATCCTTGCAACGAAACACGGCTAAAAACAGCGCTAATCAGCTTTTTTTTAAAAACATTTTTTAAAAAAATCGATTTCAATCAATATAATTTGTGTCGGAAAAATATTCTACAATGTAATTTGCTTAATGAAGATAGAAAATTTATTTTTTCAACTTTCAAATAAAATGAGTTTTGAGTTTGAGTTTTGTTTAACGGCATATCAACCACTGCGGTTTATTTAATGCCAAAAAGGTGGGGCTTTAAGTTATTTTTTATAATGTTCGGTTACAGTGAAAAGTTTATTTTAGTTAGATTTTAATGAAAATTTTGTTTTATTCTCTATTTTAGAAAACTGAAAATGTCTTATAGTTTTGTATTCAAAAATGTTTTGTTGAGAATAATTTTTTCCTTCAAAAATTTAATGCAATGATGTTTTCCTTCAAAAACGTTTCTTTTTAATAAAAGTCAATCTTTATGTATATATTTCTATAAAAGTGTATTTTTATACTTTCATAGTGTTTTGACCCCAGTTTTGGGGTTACCTATTTGTCCATAGCATCGGTTGCTACCACTCCGTGTCAGAGCGGACCTAGGAAAACAACAGCAATTAAGAGGTGGTTCCACGCTCCTCACAACCTCCCAATTAGAGACGTTGCTGTCGGATGCAGTTTACCGTCATACCCAGGACCAGTAAATAAATTGAAAATGAAAACTTCAAATAGGTTTCCATTTATAAAAATTCATTTTAAATCCTAATTATTGGGGCGTATCGGGAAAAAGTGGAAATATCTACACTAAAGAGAAATTACCGAGCCAGAGATCCGAAGGCGAATTAGCATGGAGAAGGGCACGTTCCAAAAGTTGAATACCTTATTAAGAGACAGGACAATTTCTCTAGAAACAAAGAAAACAATACTAGATTTCTATGTGATATCATTTCTTCAATATGGCAGTGGACAATATCATAAAAGATGAAGGGAAAACATGAAGCAATTAAAATGAGGTTATACAGAAGGATGCTGCGGATATCACAGACCGAGCATCTGAGCAATGATGTGGTTTTGGAAAGGATGGAAACGAAAAGGAATTTAATACTTATCATCAAAAAAAGATAGCTAAAATTACTGGGGCATTCACTGAGGAAGGAGGGCTTGGAAAACCTGATGCTAACAGGCCAAATAGAGGGAAAAAGAGACAGACTAAATCAGCGGATAACATATTTGAAGGACTTGATCTGATGGATGAGAGAACGAGGGTTGTGTGGTGTAAAAGAAGAAAGCGGTCTAAGAGCCACCAGGGATACAGAGACATGGAAAGCCATGATCGCCTACTTCCTCAAAAGACAGTACACATGGAAGAAGAAGAAGAAGAAGAAGAAGAAGAAGAAGAAGAAGAAGAAGAAGAAGAAGAAGAATGACATAGCACATGTAATTAAAACAATCTACACGCGGAGACTAAATAAAGTGTTCAGTTCAAAATCTCAATGTGCATCACCTGAAGAACGCCGGCGGACAGAACACCCGGAACTTATTGGAAAACGACAATATAGATGAGAACAACAGTCCGAACGATGTAGACAGTGCAAAAAGATACCTCACCTCAGAAAATTGACATATGTTGAAGGATCGGTATGGACCCGGTGAATAGGAAAACAAATACGAGGAAATCATTCAGAACAATGTAAACAGTGCAAACAGATGAAATTTATTCATCTAGGAAATATAAACAGATGTTGAAAGTGTGAATATGACAACAGAGATAAGGATAATTGTCTAAATAATGTAACTAGTCTAAATAATTCTAATACCTCACATTAAAAATATAGAAAGTTCGTGAAGAAGGCCGCATAGTAAAGCGGCTGAAACCTCGTTAATATGACAATAAATTGATGACAACAGCCCGAAGAATGTAAGTAATTTAAATCATTAAAATACTCAGGAATATAGACAGGTATTTTGTTGAATATGACATACATGGAAAATGCATTTAATCTCTTATTTATTTATGTAAATCTAAACATATTTATAAAAGGAACTTTGTCTGTGTGTGTATGTGTGAGGGGGTGTCCATTATCTATAGACTCCGAAATGGCTGAACCGATTTTCTTGAAAATTTACACAGTTGTACTATAAGCGTCTGCGAATGTTCTTAGCTAGATTTTGTGTCGAGGCACCCTCGATAAATATCGAAAATCGTTAATCGAAAAAATCGGGTTATAGAAGGAGTGGTCAGGTTTTAATCAAAATTGATTAACTCATAGACAAAGACATAAGAAACGATATTCAGAAGTTTCAAGGTTGCAGTTCTTACAATAGTGCAGAAAATCGATAATATATATATAAAAGCTTTCATTACACCCGAGCAACGCCAGGCTATACTGCTAGTTTATTTATAACATTCTTACATTTCAAAGTTTGGTTAGAATAATAGATTACAAGAAATGTCCGTTTTGTCGATTGTCTCAAATTAGTAATTTAGTAATTTTCAAGAGGGTTTCTTTTTAGGTGTTGTTAATTTCTATTCAGGTTTGTCTGCTGAAGATGTCGTCTTTTGTGCTGTTTGAATAGTGGTTTTCTTACAACAGCTTAGATGTGGCCCAAGGGCCTAAAGTATGGGTTAGCCAGTGAGGATCGAACTCCCTACTCAATTACAATGATTCTAGCAAGATAAACCTGCTGACCATTAAACTACCTCGAGGTGCCTTTTGTGCTGTTTATATCGTTTATTCCGAGATTCACAAGTTGAGCGTCTCTGGAATCAGTAAAATTTGGTTGTTGCAGGTAAATTCCTCCATTAGGATTTTACGATAGGTTTTCATTTGTTGGGTTTGTTTGTCAGAATTGTCAACTTTTATATTTTGAAATATTTTACGAGGCATTTGTTTGTTGTAGTATATGAGATAATTAAGGTACTGGAGTGCTTACTCTAATATTTGCCACCAATTATTTCATAAAGCTTTTGAGTCAAAACAACCGGATGCTTCTTGTTTCAGCGATAATATAATTCAAATTCGTTAACAGGATACTCCTGCTGTGCAGTCCTGTCTATGTCTTAAACTGCTCATGCCAATATTCCTCCTGACACTTCTGCAATTTAACTGAAAATGCTGCTTTATTTTCTAGTCTTTTACCACAAGGTAAGTGTTAGTTCCATTGGAGTTTTTTTTGTGTTTTTTTAATCGTGTCACCCCAAGCAAGGCATTCCACTGCCACTATAGTGCAGGGGGTTACATAGAGTGATTGGGTATGGGAAATGTCAGAAGGAGGGTAGTAGACGTCTTAGGACGTACATAGAGAGAGAGTTGGAGAGAGTGGGTGTGAGTTAGTGTGTTAGAAGGTGTCTATTGGCCTTACATTTAAACTCCTGGAGGTTATAGCCGTCGGGGAAGCAACCATGCGGTAGGGAATTCCACAGGCGGGAAGTGCGAGGAAAGAAGATGTTGGCGTAGAAATTGCGGTTACATTTCATGGGTTTCACTGTAAAAGAGTGGGACCTAGTTGCCAATCTAGTATCTCGTGCAAATTCACATCTGCGGGGCATCAGTGATTTAAGTTCGTCAGAGCAGAAGCCATGAAAGTATTTATAGAAGAGGCACAGGGAAGCCACGTCACGCCTGTGAGAGAGATACTGCAGGCGGTCAGCCAAGTCGGTATCAATCACATTACAGATTCTTTGCTGTATTTTGTTAAGAACCCCGAGGAGAATAGAAGGGGCACCCGACCAGATGTGGCAGCAATACTCAATACACGGGTGGATGGTGGATTTATATAAGTGCAGGATAGATTCAGGCGAAAAGAATTCCCGGGCCCTGCACAGAGAGCCGACTTTCATAGCTGCAAATTTAGCAATGGATTCGACGTAGTCATTCCACATGAGGTCCGCTGAGAGTGTAAGGCCAAGCAGGGGTAGTGATTTACTCTCTGGGAAGCAAGAATAGACAGACATATTTTTGGCCCGGCTATATGGCTGGGAATTCCCACATTAAAATGACCATGTGTCACATCCGGGCTTGCGTGGGAAGCCTAGTAAATACAGCAAGCCTGTTCCATGCTAATGGGAGGGAGGTACGGTTGTCTGTGGTGGTTAATTGACAGCAGCTTCGTTTTGGAAGAATTGAATTTCACGAGCCATTTCTTACCCCAATCCACCACGGATTGGAGGTCCTTCTCAAGCTCTGCAGCGAGGTTCGCCTTGTCACCAATACCAGATTTTTGATCGAGACGAAAGTAATCTGTGGTATCATCGGCGTACATGCCTACTTGTGATCGTATGGCGTCGGGGAGATCATTGATATTCGCAGGGTGTAATCGATTTCTATTTTTTCATCGGAGTAGGTCATTTGCATTGTTGTGCAGCAATATGAATCTAGTTTAGGGCTGTATGATGAAATTTCTTTGGCCTTAAAAATATTGTGTCATCCATAATTGCATCAGGTTTTTATCACACGCAGACAATAATGTCTCGATTGTCGATTATTCGTCCTACACTAATTGTATGTGATGGACGTTACTCAAAGCAAGCATACGAAAATTGTAATGCTGCATGAACACAGAGGCAATCCTTACAGAGAGATCGCGGATATTGTTAATGTCAACCTTTCAACTGTCAGTCGTGTCATCAAGGTGAAGAAACAAACTGGATCCATCACTCGAAAGCTTAAAGAAAAATGCGGCCAGAAAAGAACAAAAAACGAGAGAGATGTATACCTAATCAGGGAAAGTGTGAAAGACCCTAAGATGACATTATTCGTTTTGTTTCAATGAATTTGCAAAAGAGTGTAGATCAATAAAAGAACTTTAACAATAGCTTGCATAAGGGATTCATTCTTTACGCATTTTTTAGTCACAATAACCATCTGTAACTGATACTGCTATGGTTTTCATACTTATTTTATTTACCGTGTTATCTTACTACGTAGGCGACCATGGCCCTCCACAACTCCCTATCCCTTGTATCTCTTGTCATTTCCAAACCATGATCCGCCATACACTTGCACGGGCCAAAGTATGTCACGCATGGCTTTCTACTTTTCTCTTTCTTTCTATCCGCCATGTGTGAATTAGTTTCTCCAAGTATTCTTTTCTCGTTATATGTCACAGAGACTTAAGCTGTCTCTTTCTGATATGATGTACAAATTTCTTTTTCGTTTCTTTTCTCCCCAAAACGTGTTGTTTGGGTATCTAAACTTAGTGTAATGGTCAGCAAGCTTGTCTCACTAGATTAATAACGACTGAATATGCTTAGAAAATAATTTTTGGTAACCTCGGCGTGGTGTATTGGCTGGTAAGTTTGTCTCGTTAGACAAATTACGACTGATTACTCAGTTCGATTCTTTCTGGGTACCCCACATTTGCGGCCTTGTGTCACTTCGAAGCTGCCCTTAAAATATCACTTTGGGCACCTCGACGAGAACCAATGGTCAGTAAAAATGTCTTGCTAGAACCTATTACCACTGAGCAGTGAGTTTTACCCTGACTGGGTGCCCAAAACATTTGGTCTTGTTCTCTATCTAAGCGGCGTTGAAAAGATCAACTCTCCAAAACCCCTTCATTGCTAAAAATGTTTAGCACGTCATTTGTCATCCCGCTACGTCTTTGGATTATAATGTCTGACTTTCCGTTTTCGGTTAAAACAATTGACTGGTTAATGGTGGTGTCAGGAAGTGGGTAAGAGAAAGATGAGAATACTGACGAGTGTAGCGTGGACGGAGAAAAGAGCATGAGCGAGAGGATGCAAGTTAGTGAGATAGGAGATGACTATTGACTTTACATCTACATTCTTGGAGATTGTAGCTGTCGGGGAAGCAATTAAACGGAAGGGAATTCTACAGACGGGAAGTGCGAGAAAAGAAGCATAATTAAAGGATAATACCTAGTTTTTATCTTCTTTTAAAATAGTTTACTTTCCGTGTCGGCTATCAGTACTGTATCAACTGCATATCTTATATTGTTCAGGTCGTAGCTGCTAAAGAGGGCTTAAAGAATCAGATTCTTAAAGGACAGATAGAAAGAAAGAGAAACTGGGGAAACAACGCGTGACATACTTGATTAGCTTGATCAAAGAGATGACAGAGAAGGGTTTGTTAGGGGTAACAAGAGAAAGTGTGTTAAGTGATACAAGGGATAGGAAGTTGAGGAAGGCCATGATCGCCTACGTCCTGAAGTGACTTTAGAAAAATGACAACAGACCGTATGAAAATAATGTAAATTAGGATAATTATACCATCAAAGATGAAGGAAAAACTTGAATCAACTGAAGTGTGGTTCTACAGAAGGATGCTGCGAATATCATGGATCGAGTATCTTGGAAATGATGGAAACAAAAAGGAAATTAATACTGAGCATCAGGAAGAGACAGCTGAAGTTCCTGGGACACGCAATGAAGAAAGAGGGCTTGGAGAATCTGATACTAACAGGCCAGATAGAGGGAAAAAGAGACAGGGGAAAGCAACGGATAACATAGTTGAAGGACCTAATCAGGTGGATGACGGAACGAAGATTGCATGGTGTAACAAGAGAAGGCGTGCTCAGAGTCATCAGGGATAGGGAAACGTGGAAAGCCATGATCGCCTACGTCCTGAAGGGACAGGGCACATAGAAGAAGTCTCATCAGAAACTCCGATAGAACTAATTTAAATCAGATATTTTTTCTTAGCATATGGAATGATTGTAAACATAACTTCATTTAAGGAAATTTAACATACAAATACGGATGTGCGTTGTGGTGCAACGGATATTGACTCGGAACGACAAATCAGAG